>JAODVQ020118826.1:0-16288 GCA_025400075.2 Phenganax stokvisi
CGCATTCCTACCTTTTGGACATTATCCAATAAAGTATTTAAAACAAAACAAAACATAAAACGCAGTGGAGGTAAATTTTCAAGGATACAGATCCATTATTACAAATTTCTTGTAAGGCAACGGTCATAGCAGATCTGGGATGCATTGTTGTTAATATAGATGAATCACAAGTATTTCTTAGCAATCTTTCCATAGCTTTCTCCGCACAACCTAGGTATTACATTATGAAGCATTATACAACATATAAAGAAAGATCACTGAACCATTAGCAAGTGTCTTACATTTACACTGAACTCTTTGATTGGACATGCACTCCATTGCAACTTAATTTTAATTCGGTCCTACACCAGACAATTTTAGACTCAGGATTGCTAGCCAATGAGTGCACTAAACCACCTGTGATTTCTCTTGTTAATCCGTTGACTGGCAATACACCTTATTACGCCCCGCATATATATTTTACTCTGTCTATGCTAGATGATTTTTCTTGTCCAAAACGATTCATGTCGTTGAATAGATCAATACAATTTTAATACCTGGTCTACCAATTTTTGGTCGAAAGATGACTTCTACGGTTGCTTTGTCGAGGATTTCTTTGTACGGCTTGACTTCGGCTGGGCCATAAACACCAATCATGACAGACGTGCAACCTAAAAGCAATAGCAAGGTAAAAATCACCACATATTATAACAAAGCCTCATCAAAACTATGCTAAGATAATCTATCAATATATATATACCATGAGAAAAAAGAGCAGAGCCATCCGTGTTATTTAAAAGCCCCAATTCACAGCTCATAGACCGTAAACTTACAGAAGATTGAACTGCCATCTTGGAAATATTCGTGTCTGTAAACCTCCCCCCGTGATGTACACTACATGAGAACTTTTCTACTTTCCTTGATTAAACGCCGTTCCTTGAATAAGTACTCAACAACTCTGAACTGTAAACTAAAGCAATAAACGCCCCGGAGCGCTTATCAGTATTTTGCCAATTTTTGACAGGGGGAACAGTGTAAAAAAGAACTTGTAGTTCATGCCACGAAAACATGGCAGCTTATTTGATCCGAAATATTTTGTTTAAATCACAGCTTGCTAGGAGTTGTACACGCTTTATAAGTGCCGGAGCAAAAGTAAGATAGAATGTTACAGCAAACGCTTTTAACAACCCTTATAGAAAATCGTCTATTGAAATTTGTATGATATTTAAAATGAGTTACTTATTGCGCGTACAATGCATGTATAGAAAATATTTTATATATCTACGTTGCATGTAATTATACAGAGATCGGTACTGTATTCTTCTTAGTTTGTTATGTTCTCAAATGTTGAATGAGCTATCGAGATAGTCATGTAACTAACTATTGGGGTTCCCTGTAACATCAGCCTGGGTGCTCTCTGGCCACCCCTGTTTTTCCCTCATTTTGCCCCAATTATTTCAATAGAATTTTTCAAATGCTGCTGGTGAGGATTCAAGGTTGTTAGATGACGATGTTCCACACTTTCCTGGATCAAAGTCAAAGTTCACTGACTCATTAGAGTTCGTTGAAGGCGAAGACGAGGTTCACATCCCTGTGTACCGAGTAATGAATCGTGACGGTGAGATCACAGATGACCGAAACGAGCCAACGGTATGATGGTTCGATACTCTTGTATTCTACTCATCAATGTTTGGGACTTTTTTATCTTGCCCTCCATAGCGCACCACACAATGTTGCCCATCAGGATCCAGTTGCTCAAAGCTGGGTTAGCATTAATCCTGGGTTAAAATTTAATCAGCTGTTGAGTTTTTGCAATTTTGTATGTCTACTTGTTACAAAACCACAAAACTTTACAAATGCAGACTTCTTTTTTTACATAGAACTATGAGTTTGTGAGAAAATGTTGTCAAGTTAGTGAACAAACATTTAAAAATTTTACTTCAAACTTTACATTAACCCAGGATTAAGCTAACTAGCTTTTTAAACAACTGTCCCCAGACTGGCACCAAGACTCTTGTGTTTTGATGGAATATTAACTCACTGAGCATCAATGCAGAATCCCACTGCATATAGTACTTTGTCATTTTACTCCATTGTCTTATATTACATTTGCATTGAAGTTAAGCCGAGAGATCATAGAAAAAGTGTACAGAAAGATGACATTGCTAAGCACTATGGACAGGGTTTTATATGAATCACAAAGACAGGTAATTACGTTGATGCTGTTACCCAAGGTAATTGCTGTTACCCAAGTTCTCAATATAGATAATGTGCCATTGCATAAATATCTAGGGTAGAATCTCGTTCTATATGACCAGTTACGGTGAAGAAGCTACTCATTTTGGCACGGCGACAGCTTTGGACCCAGAGGATTTTGTGTATGGTCAATATCGTGAAGCGGGTGTGTTGCTATGGCGTGGCTTCACTTTGGACGACTGCATGAACCAATGCTTTTCCAACGAAATGGACTATGCTAAAGGACGTCAAATGCCTGTTCATTACGGCTCAAAGAAACTAAATTTTGTAACAATTTCTTCAACTTTAGCCACTCAAATGCCTCAAGGTACACAAAGACTTTGATCAAGTTTCCAAATCATCTCTTTGATAACTATGTCTTCACTGTGTACAAGTTCTCACAAATACGAATAAAAAGATAAAACAATCTTTCAGGTACGCAATCCTGGAGTAGTTCGTAGAATTTAAGATTATATTTTCCGACGAGTATTTTATCATTTTCAGCCCCAGGTGCAGCTTACGCAATCAAACGTGCAGGCAAGAAAATTTGCGTGGTATGTTATTTTGGCGAAGGCGCTGCAAGCGAAGGAGATGCGCACGCAGCTTTTAACTTCGCTGCAACCTTGGAAGTGCCAGTTCTATTCATATGGTGAGCACGGTAGCATATCACTTAGCAACCAGTCCTCGCCACACCACAGTTGATTGAAGGGAATATTATCCGCAGGATCCGATCAAATAGAAAAGATTTTTTGTCTTGGGTGTTTAGCTATTTGAGCCGGGCCAGCCTTCTTAGCGAAACAGCTCAGTAAACGTGATGAAATTTCATTTGTGTCTACATGAGAAAATATCATCCCGCTTGCTGGGCTAAAGGCTAGTTTCCACTCAGGAAAATTCTCCTCAGGATTGGAACGGACAGGAAAATTTACTTTGTGTTGAAGTTATTAGTTCAGTTTGAGAGACCGTGAGAGAAGGAAACCTTTCCTATCCGTTCCGATCCTGAGGAGAAATTCCCTGTGTGGAAACTAGCCTTAAGGAGTTACCTACGACGCTTTGCGGAGCAGGTTTGAAAAATGCTGTTTCGTCTTGAAAATCAATGTTATATTAACGTTACAGGTAATGAAGTACTTTCCGACCCTTATCTATGACTTTTGTACCTTAGTAACTCCTAAAACCATTGAAATTATAAACAAAAAGCCTTTGATTACAAAAAGGTAGCACCATCCCGGCAATCTTGTTTATTTGGCATGCAAAAATGCCACTCCCCGGCTGCGGATATCTCGTCTTATTCAAGAGTGGTTCCAAGTCGAACGGGCTTGCCTGGCTGTTATGTAAATAAACACGCACACGCCCAGCTCTGAAAAATTTCTTGCCTGTTCCTATCATGGAAATAATTTTTCCGTGTGCAAATGTCAAACTAGCCTTGGCCGAAGACACACCTACGAATTCTTCCACTGAATGTGTCTCTAATATTTTTGTTTCCAGTCGCAACAATGGCTACGCAATCTCCACTCCTACTTGGGAACAATATCGAGGAGATGGAATCGGTAAACTTGTGTTCAAACTTTAGCAAAAACTTAGATTAAACTAAACCGCAAGATATTCCAGTTTTCATAATATTTTTGTTTCGTTTCTAGCTGGCCGTGGCCGCGGTTATGGAATGCGAGCAATAAGAGTCGATGGAAATGATCTATTTGCCGTGTACAACGCCACAAAAGCTGCAAGAGAATATGTTGTAAGAGAATCGAAACCTGTGATAATTGAAGCTATGACTTATAGGTATAAGACTTGAGACTTGATCAACTTACCAAAAAAGTGATATGGTTTAATGAGAATCCGTACTATTGAACTTGATCTTTAGTCTATTCTGTAGAAGTAAAACAAAGTATTAGTTCAACAATGAACTGCAATTGCATCAGTCTTTAATTCATGAAGCAGTAATTTAAGTGGGTCTTTTCATTAGGACTGGCCATCATAGCACAAGCGATGATTCGACGGCATATCGCTCAAAAGACGAAGTGAACTATTGGGATAAATTGGACCATCCCATTGCTAGACTAAGGTTCGTAAGTTTCAAAAGAGACTAAATCTATGCTTTGGTCACTATATACAATATATGAGTCATTTCAAGAAGAACTGCAATGTATTTTCGTATGCAAAAACTTCGTTTTCATTGGTTTGTAGTCCACAGTAAGATTCCTTATCAGAAAAACACTTTGCAAAAACTCTTTTAGAAAAAAATTTGCAATTAAAAGTTACATTAGTTTTCGAAAAATTACAATAGTTTTTACATGCGTTGAAATTTCTGCTAGCAAGTTTAAATTTCGTTGTGCCAAATGTTTTTTATTATCAGACGCTTCATGGTGTCAAGAGATTGGTGGAACGATGAGCAAGAGGAGAAATGGAAACGAGATGCCCGCTTGCAGGTCATGCAGGCTTTCGGGCGGGCTGAAAAAGCTGTGAAACCGCCAATGAAAGATTTGTTTACGGACGTTTACGATGAAATGCCCCGAAACTTAGCCGAACAATATGAGGAATGTCGTATGCATGTCAGTAAATATCCAAATGAATATCCAATTGATAATTTTGCAAGTAGTGAATAAATTAACGTATGTGTAATAAAGTATATTTTTCGCTGAGAAAAACAGGTGAATTAGTCGTTTTAGAAGCACCATAGCATTTAGAATCTGAATTAAAATTCTTTAAAGATGAAGGACGGTTGATATGCAAAGCGGCAGCTTTAAAAAGACAGACAAAAAGAACTGCCTACTGAAAAAGTTATTCTTGTGTACTTTAATAGATTGTTTCAAAAAGGCTAAAAATGGAAAGCTATTTAGGATTTAAAATAATATACATAGTACTTAATTCACTAGATTTAAGCTCATGATAAAAATGAACAAAAGTCACTAAAAAGTTTTTAAAAAGTTATGCAATAAAGTGCCAAAAAAGCTATTTTGCTCACAAAGCTGAAAATCCTGTAGACCGCTGTTGAAGTTCTTTGAGATTAAAGTCATTTGGTATTGCCGTTTTTTTTCCTTCTACGTGTATTGGGCAGCCTGGGGTATCTGTGAGTATTGCTGGGTATCTGGGGTGTTCTGGGGTTACCACGGACGCGCATGGCGCCCGAGATGATTTGTGCGTTAAAAACATTTGTAACATGGATGTAGTATGCACTTCTTTGAAACTCCATTATGTTCATACCGCGCATATTGCGATGAAACGCCATTTGATAAGAACTGTTCATTTGGTTAGACGAATTTTGAACAAACGCCACGTCACTAGGACATTCCATCTGATAAGAAGTGTTCGTTTGGCACGACATATTTCGATGAAAAACCATTCGATAAGAACTGTTCATTCTGTTAGACGTATTTTGAGCGAACGCCATGTCACTAGGGCTTATCATATTGGGCATATTTCGATTACCCGCCATTTGATAAGAACTGTTCGTTTGGTGGGACATATTTCGATGAAACGCCGTGTAACTAGGCCTTGTCATCATATGGCTTGGCATATTTCCATCAAACGCCACGTGCCTAGGGCTCATCGCATAGTTGGGCATATTTCGGTGAAACGCCGTCGGAAAAGAGCTGCTCATTTCGCTGGACACATTTTGTTGAACAGATGCCATATGACTAGAGCTCATCGTGTTGTTGAGCGTATTTCTATGACACGCCATGTAGTTAGGATTAGTCATCACATAGCTGGGCATCATTTGATTCAACGTTATACGATTACAGCCGCACGTGGTCATAATGATAGGCACGCCTACGAATGCGGGTGCCGAGGCATAACAGCTTGCAGGCCAAGGGGTTGGGCTTCTTGGGCTCTCAGACACGCCTCCTGTATAGCTTTGAGCTGATTCAATTCGAGTTTGTAGATTTCCATTCGGTTCACTGTTTGAAGTCGGAGTTGTCGCTGACTGGGGTATGAAAGGTTCCGCAGTCGCACGTAGGACCGAGTTGGGAAAGCTTACTATTGGGTTCGAGTTTGGTTCTTCCTGTACGGGAGGAGGATCCAGTTCTTGAGTAGCTAGATGAAGGACAAAAGCACGTACAACGTCATTTCGGTCCAAACCATCCGTCTTCAGAGCATCCAAGTACGCATCACAGGCCCTCTCCGACTGGGAATGGAAAATTTCTTTCTCAAGGCAAATACCAACCACAATTTCCACAAGTCTTTCGCATTCTTCCAAAGTTGCCTGAACAAGCTCAACAGATACAAGACTCTCACAAGAATTTGTAGCTTCATCAGATAAAAGAGCATCGAATGTTCGTTCTAAATCTCGTGCACGAGCCGTGATATCTTCCTCAAGAGACGGTGTTCGGCTCTCATCAAAACTTGATACTCCCTCAGGGGAAATATTAAAAAGTTCCAAGAACATTTCGCAAGCTTCTCCGTTTGCCTGAATAGCATCGACAGGCGGGGGACTCTTATCAGAATTCGTGAATATATCAGATGAACTAGCATCCATCCTATGTTCCCAATCTCTTTCACAGGCTGTCGTATTTTCCTCAACAGATTCGGAGCGGCTCCCACCATAGTTAGAAGCTCTGTGAGATGAAAAAACAAAACTACGTCCCCACACTCTTTCAAATATTTCTGTGCAGTCATCACTAGTTTGCGGGTGGCCCTCGCTGGATCTTATTGGTAAATCTCTTTCCAGGAGACCAGGTAGGAGTTGTTCATCTAATTCTCTTGCCTCCGTCGCCACTTCAGCTGGAACCTGTGAAAAACATTCAACGTCAATAACCAGTAATCACAGCAGTCAGCTGCGCTCGTACTCGCAATCAAATCTAAAGCTCTATAATATCTTTCAGTCACAGTCCTACTCGTAGTTAAATCCACAGCTGTATAAAGATCAATGTATTACCTCTACGACTGAAGAAGCCTCAGCAGTTTCATTCTGATGACCATGATCTTGACTAGTACTTGCTGTAGAATCGTCACATGCGCTCTCCAAGTTGCTGTCGGTTATAACGTATCTGGGTGGCTTTTTTCTTTGTAGATGTCTAAGCAAATTGAAGTATTCCTGAACAACGGGAACACTCGCAATGCTGTCATAAATACTTCGCGTCTGCCTGTCATTCGAATTAGACACTGTGTCAAATGAAGAATCAAAAATATGTCCCGACTCCCTTCTGTCACCAGCAGTTGACACACTGTCAGATGAAAAATCAAAATTGCGTCCCGATTCCCCTTCATATGTTGCTGTACTGTCATCATTCGATTGCACCTGAATGTCAGCAGAATCTGACCCTTGGTTAGATGGAGAAGCAAAGATACGTCCCAATTCTCTTTGACACATTGCTAGACTCTCATCATCACTTTCTGTCTGGCTCTCGCTCCATCTTGATGGTACATCTCCTTTCAGGAGACCATGTACAAGTTCTCCTTCTTGTAGCTCTTTTGTAGAAGATTCTAAAATTGCCTCCGCTGCCACTTCAGTCGAAACCTATGAAAAATATTCATGATCACTATAATCAAATCTAAACCTCTCTAATATCTTGTAGTCACAGTCGTACTCGTGGTTAAATCCAAATGTCTATAAAGCTTAATACATTACCTGTACGCCTGGAGAAGCCTCAGCTGTTTCATTCTGGCGAACATCATCTTTGCTAGTACTTGCTGTAGAATCGTCACGTCCGCTATCCCAGTTGCTGTCGGTTATAACGTATCTGGGTGGCCTTTTTCTTTGTAGACGTCGAAGTAAATTGAAGTATTCTTGAACAACGGGAATGTTGGCAATCCTGTCATGAATACTTCGCGTCTGCCTGTCATTAAAGTTTGGCACTGTGTCAAATGAAGAATCAAAAGCAAGTCCCGCTTCCTTTCTGTCACTAAAATTTGACAAACTGTCAAATGAAAAATCAAGAGTACGTCCCGATCCCCTCTCATATGTTGCTGTACTGTCATCATTAGATTGCATTTGCATGTCAGCAGAATCTGACTCTCTGTCAGATGGAGAACCAAAAATACTTCCCAATTCTCTTTGACACATCGTCAGACTCCCATCATTACTTTGCACGTGGCTCTCGCTGGATCTCGATGGTAAATCACCTTCCAGGAGACCATGCAAAAATTCTTCTTCTAATGCTTTTGTATAAGATTCTAAACTCGCCCGCGTATCCTCTTCAGTTGGAACCTGTAAAAAATATTCATGGTCAGTATCTTGTAGTTAGAGTTGCACTCGTACTCGTAGTCAAATCCAAAGCTCTCTAATATCTTGCAGTCACGGTCGTACTCGCAGTTAAATCCAAAGCTGTATAAAGATTACATAATGCATTACCTCTACGACTGAAGAACCCTCAGCTGTTTCATTCTGGTGACCATGATCTTGGCTAGTACTTGCTGTAGAATCGTCACGTCCACTGTCCCAGTTGCTGTCGGTTATAACGTATCTGGGCGGCCTTTTTCTTTGTAGACGTCGAAGCAAATTGAAGTATTCTTGAACCACAGGAATGCTTGCAATCCTGTCATGAATACTTTGCGTCTGCCTGTCACTAGAGTTTGACAAACTGTCAAATGAAAAATCAAGAATACGTTCCGATTCCCTTTCATTTGTTGCTGTTCTGTCATCATTAGATTGCGTCTGAATGTCAGCAGAATCTGACCCTTGGTCAGATGGAGAACCAAAGATACGTCCCAATTCTCTTCGACACATTGCTAGACTCTCATCATTACTTTGCCCGTGGCTCTCGCTGGATTTTGATGATAAATCTCCTTTAAGGAGGCCATGCACAAGTTCTCCTTCTTCTAATTCTTTTGTAGAAGATTCCAAACTTGCCTCCGTCGCCACTTCAGTCGGAACCTATGAAAAATATTCGTGGTCACTATTCTGCAGTTAAAATTGCACTCGGAGTAAAATCTAGAGCTCTCTAATATCTTGTAGTCACAGTCCTTCTAGCAGTTAATTCAAAGCTCTATAATGATTAATACATTACCTCTACGACTGAAGAAGCCTCTGCCTTGCGACCATTATCTTGGCTAGTACTTGCTGTAGAATCGTCATGTCCACTGTCCAAGGTGCTGTCGTCCATGCCGTAACTGGTTGGATGTCGTTCTTGTTGACTGTAAACCCAGTTTAGGTATTCTTCGAGCCAGGGATCATTTGCCATTGCAGACAAGTTCCGAACGCAATCACGAATTTTAAATTTTTAAAAAAAAACAGCCGAGACAGGTTGGCGTTCTAAATAGCGACGGTCCAACTTTGAATTTCAAATTATTGAAAAATTCTAACAATAAGCCAGCGAAGGGGCGACAATTGAAATACAATCATATGCGCTAGGGTATAGTTTTCAGGCTTTCAGGGGTGTCTACAAAGCCAACGCTTTGAAATTTGAATCAGCATAATATTTCCCTCGTAAGACCTATCGTAGTTCGACAGCTTCGAAGCCACCGAAGAATAACGGCAAACAATGGATAGATTATCAGAGAACTACTGCGTGAATTCAATACGTTGCATTCACCAGTAACTACAGACTATGGAGTTCGCCGACATCGGCGATTATACAAAACGTTAACATTTGGTTCAATGATTTTGGCGTTTTACATCAAAATTACTCAAGCAACATTTAGCATCTTTTGTTTTAGACTATTTTAAAGTAAACCTGAACAATTACAACTGTGGGATAATTAAACAACCTAAATAATCGGCCGAAAGTGCCAATGTTACAGCATTTCACCCTTTTTATGTGTCACGCAAAAAACACGAAGCCCACGCAATTTTCCCCGCACGGGAAAAACCAGTCGCATCCCCCGGAAGTCGTTTGTTTTGTCAATTTCACACAAATTTCTACTCTTCGTGAAATTTGGAAAGAAATGATTGTTTTTCTGAAGATTTTCAACGAAAAATGGAGTTTATTGAATCTTGATGAACAACAGGACTGCTCAGGACTTGATATAAAACGACAAATATGTAAAACAAAGGTTTGATTGTGTTCTATATAGACAATAATATTGGCGAAAGAGTGTACGTTCAGCATCGTTTACTAATAGTTGATTTTATAGTAAATTTATCATTTGACATTAGATAAAATCAAATATGTTAGATCGTTTGGTTGATGATTGACATTACAACTTAATATTTCTACTGTGGTTTTTGATCATCCTATGGACGAAGACAGACTGGAATGTCGAAATGTTGAGTGGTGAATCGTAACCGCTTAGCATCTACATCCATTTCACTAAACAAGAGTTGCGATAACATGTAAAGTTTATGTATTTGCCATTTCATGATCACTAACCTATTAGTTGGCAACACGTGATTGCACCCTGCTTTGGTAATAGCCTGATGATGCTACCACAGTTGGATCTCGACGTGTGCTATACAAAAGCATTGCACTTTTTTGCAGGGAATCCGAAGTACGGATATCTACTTTACTTGCAATGGATCTATTTTGGAAAACAACTCAAAAATCAAAAGCGATAGCTTTGTGCATTGTCATGTTCGAGTCCCAGGTGGTAAGGGAGGTTTTGGTTCAATGCTTCGTGCTATTGGTGCACAAATTGAGAAAACAACCAATCGTGAGGCTTGCCGGGATCTCAGTGGAAGGCGAATGAGAGATGTAAATGATGAGAAAAAGTGAGGCGTGAAAAATCATGTTTAACTAATTCTATGCACTTTACTTATAAATACCTATATTCTGTCAAATGCCTGATGATTTTGATTGTCAGGGCTGTGCTCTAAGGAAAGTCCTTCTGTATCATGTATTCTACTATTTTTTGTTCAGAATTGCAGACTGGTTGTCAAAGAAGGAGGAGAGAGATGCTGAAAAGGCAAGACGAAAACAAGAACGTCTTGAAAGACTTCAGACTACACCAAAACATGTTTTTGAAGATAGCACGTCATACACATCTCAACTTCAAGAAAATATGGATAACATTGATGACGCTTTGCAAAAAGGTTGGTGAATCTTAGCTTTGTTTCTCATATAACTTTCTTTCTCAAGGAAGGAATAAAAAATTTATGTAGTACCTTTGCTCTGCATTCTTTCAAGGCTTGAAATCGACTAGCAGTAGTAGTACAAGTTCTAGCTTGGGAAAAAGAAAATCTTCTGAAAAGAAAAAGAGCCATTCAAAGAAACGTAGATTATGGTAGGTTGAGATAAATAAACTACCTGCCAAGTTGTATTTTCAACCCATTGAGTGGCAAAGTTATTTAGAGTTGGTACTCTGTTGTATTACACTGTCTAAAAACAGATGAATCTAATCATACAGAAACCCTCCACCTTGCAAATTTATGAAACTTCTTATATACCAGCATATGTTTACATTTATAAGAGAAATTGTGAAATCTGTTTCAAGGCTTGACATTGATGAAGACTTAAGCAGTGATAGTGAAGAAGACAGCGACACTCGGTCATCTTGTTCGTCTGTGGCCGACAGCGATTTCAGTGAAAACTCAAGCAAAGCCTCTAGCATTGCATCAGCCAAAAGCAACCTCATGCCTAAGAACACTTCCAAAACCACATCAAGTGAAGGCAACCCTTCTTTGGGCAGCAAAAGTGATGATTTCGAAGAAACAATAGGAAATGACAGTTGTGAAACTCTGAATACAAGTACTGCCAAACAGAAAAATCATTCTAATGACAAAGAGTATGAACAGGTGTATGAAGGGGAGCAACAACAAACAACAGGAATGAAAGATAATGCCAGTTCACCCTATTCAAACATAGAAACCAGCAAAAATCAGGAGTCTAAACTGCAACACACAACAGCAAAATCTGAAGATGTGATTAGTATGAGCAATTCAGCTTCAAGTAAACCATCTAGTGATACTGGAGAGGAGAAAAAAAAGCCAACAGAAAATGATGAAATATCAACTGGGAAATCTGAACAGATTGTAAAAATAACTAGTAGTTCAGTAAGTAAAGATGATCCGGAAAACAATGACGTTTTCAGAATGGCTTTGGATGACTAAAAATTTTGTGAAATATATCTCAGAACTGAATGCCCTAATGCGCTTAACTATATTTTTATTGTCTAATTTACTTGTCAGGGTGGGCTCTTCCCAATTAATTAGCTAAACTCTATATAGCGATGAACAATATATCATTTATATTTCATTTTAGGTGAACGTACCGTTAGATTTGGATCAATTCAACTCTATCGCAGAACTGGAATCTTTGGGCCTTGATGTCCTGAAGTCAGCTCTGATGTCCTTGGGTCTAAAATGTGGCGGTACTTTACAACAACGAGCTGAAAGATTGTTTTCGGTCAAGGGGATCCCTCATGACAAAATAGAACCATCTTTGTTTGCCAAAACTGGAAAAAAAAGCAAAGAGAAAAAAAGATGAATTTTAACAGCTATTAGTATTGATATCTTTGGAGAGAAACATTGTCGTTGCGTGCCTAACTGCTTAAAAAAAGTTGACTGGAATAGAAACTGCAATCTTAATTCTGGTTGTCATATTGCTGCCCATTTGGGCAAACTTCATAGTTTGTGATAACAGACGAATGAAATTTTTTGTCTGTCACAAATATTTTTCTTCTTGAATGATCCAGAAAAGAAAGTATTGCCAACTTTAAGCGACAATACGGAAACCAGACTTTAAAGCTTACTTATTGTAAAGATGAAAGGTTCTCTGAGTGCACATTAACAATTTTTCTTTTAGACTTTACGCCCCAAAAATAAAAGAAATATTCCTTGCATAAAACCAGCCTGTGCATATATGCATGCGTCAATGTTTCCTTGGACTTCAAGAATTCTAAAGATTCTAGTTAAGACTTTATATCCGTTTTAAATCATAAAGATTCCAAACGAATAATTTTTTGAATTATCTAGCTACATCTATATTTAAAATATATGTTTGTAAAAGTTCGATGAAAATTTTTTCGTGTGAAAACTATCGGGTGTGTACGCAAGGTACTTTTCGTGATATTAGGATTCAATTGCGCATATATTTGTTTAGTTAATTTGGCCTTTTCTTTTCGTGTGCTTGTTGTTTGCGTGAATTAACTTGTAAAAGACATATTGATTGTAAGCTTAGTTTTTCTTATGAGCAAATATTATGTTGAATTGCATGCAATTTTTGTTAATATCAATTATAACGAAGGCCACTGTCTCCTACAAAACAGAATGTCGTAAACAAATGGCAATAATTTCATGCTATAACACTTCAAAAAAACTTCGTACAAATGAACAAAATGATCAATTAATAATCACTTTGCTACTACTTGCTTTAAAGTGTTGTGTTTTGGTTGTTCAGAAAGATCCTACTTCCATCTTTACCAGAACTACGAATATTTGGACACATTGCGTGGAGAAACTCTCTTTACACGATTAGACTTAAAATTCAGTTCAAATAACTGAAAATTACATGAAATTCGAGTCGAGTGACTTGAATAAATCAGTAACATAAATTCACCACTGAAGGTCTTAAATAAACACTCTCCCAGCAAAATTCTTTTTGTCAAATTAGCCTCAATAAAAATATAAAACTTGTGAGAAAATCTCAGATGTTTTTTAATTGGCCCTTATAATCATGTGTAAGAGTAAATTCCAATTATAAGAAATGCAGCAATATAAAACTCTGATCAACAGTTTCAGATGATATTTCCCAGAATTTAGTGTTTATATCTTCGGAATGTTGATCAATGATACTATTTCAAGCAAACATCCTTTAGTAAATTAGCTATGAAATATCAATAACTATATCAATTAATTTGAAGCATATTCAAAGTCCCTCCTCCAAAAAACATAAAAGCGAACTGTTCTGTTTCAACTAGCACTCTTTGCAAGAGTTGACAAGATGAATCGTTTTTCATTTACTCTTTTGCTATTCTGTGGCCTGTTTCCATGTTCCGGTGCAGCGGTAAGCTTTAAACTCATTCTCTTATCAAAACTGGCAGTCATGAGAAAATGATGCTTTTTAGCACAGATTTAATAGCCTTGTAAAACAAGTGAGAATAATATGTCCAATTTGCTTGCCCTTAAAAAGAGGGCCCCAAACTTTAGGATGCCATAACAAATTGCTGCTCTTCAAGGTCTACTGAAATCCATCATCTACAAGAAGAATGCTTTTGAAGTTATCAACTTAAATAGTTCCAGTTTTCTTCAGCTACTTGATGATCTACAAACGATCAAATTTTGTTCATAAAACTTTAGGATATCACTGATGTTGACGATTATGACCCGGGCACGTGCGACAAAACCAACTTACTGCAAGTCGTCTCAGTTAAAGACAGAAATGATAAAAAGAAATTATGGATTTGCCAACAAGAACATGGAAATTACTTGTGGAAGCCTGTGAATGGTTGGTATTCTTCAGAATGAACAGAGAGAAACGAGGACTTGTAGGTAGTTTTGGCAACTGATTATTTAGCTCAACGATCAGAGCATTGCACTTTCAAAAGGCCTCAGGCACAGATTTGATTTTTGATAGAGAGGTGATAGTTTCAATTTTCGCAAGCGGCTCCAAACAAGAACCAAGTATCGAAGCATCATTGGGTGAACCGGTTGGCCGCATAGTTTAGTGACAAGAGCGTTTTACAGGAGTCTATCTGTTGCTTAAAAAAACTCTTACATACAGGAAAAGCAAGTCTTGGCGAATATCTTCAACCTGGCTACGACTGTTCGGATATATTGAACCACGAAGCTGAGGCGCAAAATGGCTTTTACTGGGTGACATTTAAAACAAAGACAAAACGAAAGGTATGCACATTAGAAAGGGTTCACATTAGAAAGAGAAGTGTCCACATTTGAGAGAGGGAGGTGTCTACATTACAGGGAGAAAGGTGCCCATATTAGACAGCAACGTGTCCATATTATGTTTAAGAGACCAATTTACTGTTTATTTACCAAAAGGTTTGGTGTGATATGACCACAGATGGCGGTGGCTATATGCTGGTTGCTAGGAAACATGATGCAGTGGCATGGGATGTCCCATCAAAAGATAAACCTGCTGATCCACAGAGCTCAGACAAATACTGGACTAGTCAACTGGGAGATGCTCCTATCCTGGACTTTAGAATTCAGATGTCAACCACAGATTCGTTAGATGATACGAAAGCACAATGGTGAACATAAAAGCACACTAAGCACGGTCAAATTTACACTTCTCCTCAACTTACCAAGTGCTACCAATTTCTTCTAATCTAGGTCATATAGATTAAAAAACAAAAGATCTCTGGGGAAGCTGATGATCGACGATCGCGGATGTGACAATCTTTCACCTGGGATTGGAGATATCGCTTACGTAAAGGATTTGATGACAGAAAAAATCGTTACTACATCATTTAAATGCTCCGTATTTGGTACTGCACATGCTCAAGTCGGTTCTCTTAAAGTAGGTTGGGTAGGTAGTCGCACATTTCATCATTACTTAATCAAGGACGCCGGAAAAATGAAAGGGAAGGGAGAGCCAACTTTCTTCAAAGGGCACTTGTTCTTTGATTATAGACAAATGCTTGCACGCCAGGAAAAGGCAATACTTCATAAATTTGTTTAGTTTTTTTTTTCTGTAACGATCTATATACCTACGCTGAATGAGAGTCATGTTTTTAGGCAAAGTTCTCAGTTATCTATATGTAACAAACATATTACTTTTAAGCAAGTGACACATACAATATTTTATTTACTCGGATTCGGTATTTCCACATTCACTCATTCGTTCCTCACTCGCTTGTGATATCAAGTCAGTGGTTTTCAAAAGTTCTTCTAGAAAAATAAAAGGGCACCTTGACACCCCCTGCACCCCACTGCAAAAGGGCAGGGGGGGCAGCCGCACCCCCTGTTCCGGCGTCCTTACTTTCCACACTGTGCACAAACGTGCGAACTTGGCGAGTTCAAACTACATCTACTAATATACATATAGCATTCTATATTCCATACTACTTGGATAAAACACGGCTGCAAGGATGTTCTAAAAGTTTTAATGAGTATCTTGTTTTCAAAATTATTTCAGTGAAGATTATTTCAATACTCGTTTAAAACTGAATTAGTTGGACTAGTCCTAGGACTTAAAGATGATGTCAAGAAGGGAAAATCGTTCACTTTCTATAGAGTGTGGTTATTTGAAGCATAAACATTCCATGTTTAGGCCATGATGAATGAATGTTTAAAAAAGGCTTGTTC
>JAODVQ020118934.1:0-16283 GCA_025400075.2 Phenganax stokvisi
GATTTTGAGAATTGTATTTTACAGCCTGTTTTTTGTAAAGGTCTCTTAGTCTCATGATATCCTTGATTTCTGAAGAAATCCAAGGGAGAGAATTTCCACGAGTCCTCACACGTCTAAGGGGGGCATGCCGATCTAGGACTTGGAGGTAAAGCGCTCTCCATACCGTCCAGCATATATTAGGATTGTCATGCTGGGCAATGTTCCCCCAAGGCTTTTGAGAGAGATCAATAAGAAAATCATTGGCATTAAAATTTTTAAAATTTCGATTAAATTTAATGTTTTGTCGGAATTTAGGAGTGCAGTATTTTCTGAAGGCAAAAATCATGCTGTGATCAGAGCGTCCAAGGTGCATGTATAACACCAGACCTTGAAATATTTTCCTTCGTGTTAGTCAGGATTATATCTATAAGAGTTGCTGATGTTCTTGTTACTCTTGTGGGTTCAATCATAAGCTGATCAAATTGATAGAGAGAAGAAAGGAACTGTAACCTACGGGTATGAGACTCAGGAGGCGATTTTAGGATATCACAATTTAAGTTGCCCATAGTTATTTCTCTATTTTCTACATCACTGTTTCTAAGAAAAGCCTCGTATTCATCAAAAAGTAGACCTTGCCCACTAGGAGATCTACACCATGTGCTTACTAATGACTTATTGTGGGGTTTTGAAATTTCAATACAAATCAGTTCTAATGAATCAGCCATTAAGTCATTTCGTTCAGAAAACGGTATAGTGTCCGGATATACAATAGAACGCCCCCACCATATCTATTTCGATCTTTGCGAATAAGATAGTAACCAGCAATTGCTATTTTGCTATCAGGCACCAACTGATCAATTTTTGTCTCATTTATAGCAAGAATGTCAACTGGCATATTTTGCATAATTAGATGAAGCTGGTCAATGCTTTTTAACAGGCCATTAATGTTCAAGCTTGCTAGCCTAAAGCCTTTTGTAGTCTCTAACTCATAAAGTAAATTGTTACAATTACCTGATACAGGGTCACACCGATTACCTACTTGATTAACTATCTCCGGCATGGAATAGAGATTAGCCTCAGAAGTTCCTCTAACAGATGTACTTAGGATGTCGCAGGCCAAAAATCCAATTTCGTTGAACTTGGGCTACGCATTTGTGGTGAAACGTGTTTCCCCCTTAGAAACGTAATGAAATTAGATGCTAGGAAAGCTGAACCTTTGGGGTTTAGATGTAACTGGCTTCCATTTAAGCATGAATTGTCTACATTGTCATTGTTTATAAAGTCAAGACCGCTCTTCTCACAAAACTCTTGTAGCTGTTGGTTGACTGCCGAAATTCGTTTTCCTAGGTCAAGATCATGTCTGGTGGTAATACTGGATATACCAATCTTTGACGCCAGGAATTTAGCTTTAACACACTTAACTAAACTTTCAATATTCCTAACACAGTTTTGAGCTGGTAAATGAGTGTGTAAATAAGTGATATTAATTAGGACTTGGGTAATCTGTGTTGGCAGGAAAAGGGGATGGGCAGAGTTGTTGTCGTTGTAGTTAAATTGCAGACATATTGCCGACTATTACGTACAATTAAATAAAATCAAACTTTACAGTGGTGGCAGCGGTGATTTTTATCAGAAATAACAGATAATAAACAAGTTCGGTTTAATGGGACCAGAGATGTTGATCTGTGGTTGATGAGAATGAAATTCTATTGTTCTACAAAAACGTTCGAGGGCAAACACGAAGCACATGCCATTGCCAGCAAGTTAGAAGGGGCCGCATTCTTGTGCATTGCAAGACTGTCCAATGAGGACCAAGACGATCCAGATAAAGTAAAAACAGCCCTGAAGAAGGAATTTGACAAGGTAGCTGTTGATCGTGAAAAGGCTGTTGAAGAACTGCGACATTTGAGCCAAAAAAAAAGCAAAACGCCTGCACAGTTAGCGCGGAGAATTGAGAAACTAATGGTGAAAGCGTATCCAGAATTATGCGGCTCAAAAGACGCAGCAGCAAAGAAAACGCATCTTCAAATGCTACAGGACACCTTTGTAGCAGCCATTGATGAGGAAATGAGTCAAAAGCTCAAGACAAACCCAAAGCATCGCGACCTAGACCTGACGAAATTACCAGAAGAACTAGAGCACCTTGAATTAATTTACCATCCTCAGCTGAACAACATTAGTCAGTCAGGAGGGAACGAGGGCAGCTCCCTAAGAGAAATCATTCGAGACGAGTTAGCTGCGGCCTTAACAAAGGAAAATGCACAAACGTATGCAACACAAGAGGGCGAATTACAAAGAAACCAAGTCGGGTCTTTTGGAAACAAACAGAGAATCGCAAAAATACCTGCCAGGAGAGCGTAACCCCAGAAATCAAGGTTGCTTCCATCACCAGTCAACTGAGCATTTTAGAAAAAACTGTCCTTTTTAAAATCTTTGTCAACGTTGCAAAAGAAAGAAAGGACATTCTGCACCCATCTGTACTGCTCCAAACCAAGCAGCTGGGAACAACCAGCAGTCAAAATAAATTCGTTCTCAGCCACGAACAACTTTACAAATTTGACAGGAAATGTATATCACCTGGACAGTGTTACCTTTGTGTTTGAGCATGACTTTATTTGTGACTCTAGAGCTGAAGGGTCAGTTATTCCCATTGAGCTGGTACGAAAACATGGATTAGGAGTGCATCCTACTGGAAAACGAGTGGAAATAGCCAATGGAACTGATGCAAATTGCCAGGGAGTAGTTGAAATATTGGTCAAGGTAGGACCGAACATGTGTCGGTTAAATTTTCTAGTAGTTGGTGGAGTAAAACTTGGAATTTTGACCTAAACACAATGGGAAAGTTGGGGGTCATACTAAACACCACAGACAAATTAGTAACTCTGACAGGTACAAATACAAAAGATTCTCCAGAGGAAACAGGTGAAAGCCTTGAAAGTTTCCCAAAATGTTATCAAGTACGGCTTATACAGAGTTGTGACATCAGGCCATTCAAAGAGAGAGATTTATTTGGGGGAAATTTGAAGATAAAACTGCTCATATTACAAACGATGCATATATTGAAGGTACTCAACACTTTCAAGAGAGAACTGGGCTGCTAAAGCTCCAATAAAACTCTTACACACTATGATAGAAAAGGACAAAAAGATCCCAATTTGTGTACTAAATGTTACAGATAACACCATTCGAGTATTTCGGGAGCAAACTGCTGCAACAAGTTAAGAACTCGCACATGTACACTCGGTAGCACAAGTGCAGGTAACAACAACTTCAACTGAAGAAAAGGCACCCTCGGTTGAATATATTCCTATGTCTGAAATTGTGGTGGGTGAAGAACTGTCAAGAGAGCAAAAGAGTAAATTAGAGACTCTAATTAATCAGAACAAAACTGTTTTTGACTACCCAGAAAATCAAGGGTATACCACTACAATAGAACATACTATTCAAACGGGGGAGGCCTAGCCCATTATGTGCCGACCTTGACACCACAACCTAGGATTGACCCAAAAGGTCAATGAAGCAGCACGGAAACATGTAGAGGCGGGGCATTTAACCCCTTCAAATTCCCCTTGGGCCTTTCCAATTGTGCCTATGCTTAAACCAAACAAAACGGTTAGGTTATGTGTTGACTACAGACCATTGAACAAAATAACCCAAAATGACCCATTTCCAACTGGGAATTTACACGAAGTTTTAGATAACCTTGCTGGTGCTAAATATTTCAGTGTGATAGACTTAGCCCAAGGTTACCTGCAGGTGCCATTAGCAGAAAAAGACAGAGCAAAGACAGCATTCAGGTCACTTACAGGATTTTGGGAGTGGACCAAAATACCCTATGGATTACAAGAAGAAGACCGCCTGAAAGATATACATGCAATTAGGGGAGGAGTGGTGTAAATAAGTTATATTAATTAGGACTTGGGTAATCTGCATTGGCGAGAAAAGGGGCTGGGCTGAGTTGTTGTCATTGTAGTTAAATGGCGGACATATGGCCGAGTATTAAGTACAATTAAATAAAACCACAGTGAGACTAGCTTGCAAAACCCAGAAGGAATCTCAACAATGCCAAATATACCGGAGACAAGCGACGATAATATGATTAGCTCATTAGTTCATTTGGTTCGAAGATGTTAAAACACGCTCAAAGAAGTTAGACTACTGAGTGACATGGTCAACGGCCACATATTCTCTGTTGTAGAGCAAAAGATATGTGTCGACGACCGAAAAGTGTGGTCAATGGAATTACACCGAGAGAGAAAACCAGCATTGTTAAAAGGATTAACGGACTGGATGTCCATAGAAAATTAAGTCTCGAATGCCTGCTACAGCACTGATAAGAACCAGTAACAGAAACAACAATCGGGGATGCTGCAAGACATAGATGTTGGTATTGTAAGAATTATAACCATTGGCCTGGTCAGTGTTAAAAGATTGCCAACCTTAATCCTGAAAGTCACCTGAATGTGGCCAGAAAAAAACATGTGTGCTTTAGTTGCCTGAAATGTGTCGGGTGAGAACAGAGAATGTCAAACTGGAACGAAAGAAAACAGTGCAGTGTAGCTGAAGACGATAAACAATATCCTTTTTTCCATCATCCAATGTTGCATCAAAGTTCAAAGGCCAAAGTAGGAGTTGCATTAGCTGATGAAAACCGAGAAGCACTAGTTCCAATAATCTTGGCCAATATTTGTGGTGCAAACATTGTGCATAAATGAGGCATTGTTTCATTCGACAGTGGTGCTCAAATCTGACCAAGCCAGAAACAGCTGAATACCTTGGTCTGAAATAAAAACCTGTCTGTATAACTATAGCTAAAGTTGGTGGTGAAGGTGAAACAGTAAAGAAAAAGGTTTACAAAGTTTCCGCCAGCTTGTTAGACACCACAAATACATTTATGGTGATGGCGGTTGGAATTTCGCATATCACCGATGATGAAACAAATGTCAAAATCAAGGGGATTGCAGAAAAATTGAATTAACTCGAAGTCACATGCATCGTGGTAGAGGCAACATCGATATGTTGATCAGAATCAACCATGCATTTATGCATATTGGTAAAACGAGACAGACTGAATCTTTAGTCCCTAGAAATTCTCCTCTAGAGTGGGTAGTCTTTGGATGCATATGTAGAAAAGGCAATAGCATTCACAAGCTACTTCACGTCATTTATGCTATGACCTATGCTATTAACAAACTTCTGGACTACAGAGTCGATGGCCAGGTCTAGGCCATCGCGATCAAACCAAACAAGTCTAGTTGAACGTGAAGAGGAACTCATAATAGAAAGTCATATACAAAAGCTGGAAATAAATGGCTACTCCCTTATTCGTGGAAAAAAGATCCAAAGCAATTACCAAACAACCAATTCCAAGCGATTACAAGGTCAGAGTCTACAGAACGATGTCTAATGAAAAGTCCTAACCAAGCGATGACCTATAAGAAGCAAATGGCTGAGATGAATGAAATGAACTACTCTCGAAAGTTACCTAAAAAAGAGTTGGAAGGTAATCAAGGCCCAATACATTACATTTCCCACCATGAAGTGCTACACCCCGAGAAAGATAGTACCCCTTTTTGAATTGTATTCAATTCATTGGCAGTGTATCAGAAAGATTGACTTAATGACTACTATCTGAAAAGTCCAAGTCTGTTGAATAGTGTATTTGGAGTGATTATTCAGTTCCAAGAGAATGAAGTTGCAGTGTCTAGTAATATTTCAAAGATGTAGCAGCAAGTGGTCATTCCCTTGGAAGACCAACATGTTCAACACATCCTCTGACAAAACTTGGATGTCTCTTAACCATTCAGACACCTATGTCAAGACAGTCCTCATGTTTGGATACAAACCTGCTCCAGTCATGGCAAAGATAGTGTTACAGAAGACAGTGCAAGAAGAAGAAGAAACCAAGAGTGGGCAAGCGGTAGATGCAATTAATGGTAAAAGCCACATGGACGATGGTTGCCCTAACATCCTATTTTGAGCCACTTCCATCTGATGATGACCAAGTGGAATTTGAAGTATCAAAATTTTCTTATAAACTTTCAACAAGTCTACAAAAAGCTCCAGGAAATTGAAACCGCGAAATTCCCTGAATTAGACATGACACCAGCTACAATCTTGAAAAAGGTTCGCTGTTGAGCTTTCATTGATGGAAATTTACAGTAATACAAGTTTCCAAGTCTTAAAGCTACTAAAATCCATGGCATGTTAACTTTGACCAACCACGCCATGAAGACAATAACTGGAACACTGAGAAAAGAAAAACGTTGCCAATAATTTTGAAAAAAATACCGTTTGGTTAATCAATAATTCATTTTTTTGGTAAAATAATGGAAAACCTCAGAAAAGAACTGATCTGATGAAAACATATTGCTAAAATGGGCATCAAAGTGTATTTATGTGGACAGTAATATATTTCATGAAAATGTAGTAGCTGTGCACGACATTAAAGAACACTTGGTTTTGGGCAGGCATGGTTATGCAGAAAGTTGTATATTTTGTTCAAAATATTAATGTACCATGTATGACTTTTGCTATAACCGCATCATAACTACCGAGTTAAAGAAAAAGGGCAAATAAAGGTATAATACTATGGTTATAAATACAATGCTGCAAAAAACTGGAAACCCTCTTAATGACAAAGCCTAGATAATCAAGTATTATTCTTAGTATTATCTTATTAAAACAAAGCTTTTAAATTTTTAGCTTTAACTAGCATGTACCAACACTCTAATGTTAATAGTGCATCTTTCATTCTATTATGCAAATAACTTTTAGCCTTCCACATCTAATATTTGATATAACTTCATGATTTATAATTTATGGAGTTTGATGTAATTACACTCTTTTTGATTTGTATATTTTAGTCGGGTACTCTCTGAAAACATATTAACTACATAAGAGAGTCCTTCTCTTCAATATTGCCATACAATAAATAAATAAATATAGAACGTATGTTAAGCAGCTTTTCACAGACACCAAAAGTTTAACCTATCACAGCTGTGGACATGAACAACGATTTTTACAAAGACAAACGGTTCTTCGAGAATAGTGACTACTTAAAAGTATCACTATTCTTCCAGAGGCAGTAAAAAGTTCATCGATAAAATGAAAAATGTCAGTGGGAGTTTTCAAACAGTGAAATTTGATGCTTTAAAAGTAAATGCATAGCCACAAGTAAAACTGTGGTTCTGAAGAAGCTAAATCTGCTACAAGTGTAAAATATTCTGTTATAAACAAGAAAAGAAACACCAAAATTGATAAAACACCAAAAGCAGAAAAATGTTCTGGTAAAAAACCTCAACTTAACTGCATAACTTGAAAACAATCAGAAGGGCTTGGCTTCAAATAGGAAGCTCTGATATCACTAAAATGTCCTTGAGTAGTTATGTTGACAAAAGATACATCCAAGATAACTGTGTTAAAGCTATGCACAGACGTTGCAAAACAAGGTCACACAATATCTGAAAGCTAATCTTTTTATTACAAAGCTGCTTGCTTGCCATTAAATTTAATTCTCCTAACATTTTGAAAACTAAATTGAAGTGCTGTGTAACTCAAACTTTGGTGGGCTGGTTTCTTCATACAACGTTTGGTCTAGTGCAGTAGTTCTGCCATGTAGATTTTGGGAAGTTGCACTGGCACGCAACTCTCAAATTATGTTGAGCTGGCACCCCTATATGTGTTTTGCATGGTATACTCTGGTTATTCTATATTCTATACTACTAGCCTTCCATACTGCAGTAGCATTGCATTTAAAACAGGCCTAGTTCTACGCAAGCAGCCCTCATAATACTATATTGATATCATAATAATCACCCAGTCAAAATAAAAGATAGTAAGAGCGAGGTGGTTATGGTGTCACTTAGAATTTAGAAGTATAAAAGTGCATACCGATTGCTCCAGCGCACTCTTCAGTTGGTGGAAAATTAAGCTGTTTGTGCGAAGCAAGTCGGCTCTAAACGTTTGTTGCGGAAGCACAATAGTGACGTTGAAGCTTCTTCCTATAAACAAAAAGAATTTTGAAAAATTTAAATTTAGCTCACACACTGTTGATCTGTAGGCAAACTTTGTCACAGTAGTGCAATGTTGAAGAAATTACTGCAGATCAGGGTTTTGAAATGTCATTGGCATAAGCAGCCAGCGGGCTGCTGAAGCTTTGAACTACAAAAACACTGAAGTTGTAGGCTCGAATCTGGCCTTAAACTACCAGTGAATTTTCCTGTAACTTTGTCGAAATAACTGGAAGACACTAGAATCGCACTAATTCAGTTATCCAAATACATCTTAAAAGAACTTGAAGTTTGAAAATGAGGTATTCCATGATAGGCAAGTGGAGATAACAGTGTGATAAAGGTTGACAAACAAATTGGCACAATATTCTGCATTGCTAATGATTAAATGAAATGTGCAATAATGCACTCACCAATAATCCCTTGCTCTGTAGGCGGTCGTGGTAAATAAATGATTGGAATAATTTCAGGTTCATTCGAGTCTGTAGTTGTTACTGAAACTGATGGTAAAAGTTTTGTTTGTTCAATTCGACTGGTAGCTGATATCAGGGAAGGTAAAGATGGCTGAGCAGGAATTGGGATGACAGGTTTTTTAGAAATATTTTGTAGTTCTGGCAAGTCAGGTATATTCAATGGCTTCTTTGAGAAATCAGGAATACCACTGCTAGAAAGTCCTGAATTCTCACCAGGTGGGCTGGAGGTACTACCAGGAGAACCTGAAATGGTACTAGGAAAACCTGAAGTGCCACTTGGTGAACCAGATGCACCACCACGAGGACCAGAAGTATAACCGGGAACATGTGATGGACCAATCATTGAACCAGAAATACTACCAGGTGAACCTGAACTACCACTAGGGGGAATGGAAGTGTCACTTGATGAACCAGAGGAGCCAAAAGTAGTAGCTGAAGTATCACTGGGTGGACCTAAAGTACCACTATGTGGACCAGAGGTACCACCATGTTGACCTGCAGAACCACCCGGAGGACCTAAAGAGTTATTTGGCAGACCTGAATTGTCATTTGGTGGACCAGATGCACCACTAGGAGGACCCAAAATATCACTAGGTGGACCTGAAGTACCACCAGGGGCACCAGATGCACCACCAAAAGGACTTGAATTATTTCTTGGTGGAATAGCTGTTCCGTCAGGTGTGCCAGAGTTGTCACCAGGTGAGCCAGAAGGTTGACCAAAAGTGACATCAGATGTACCAGTAGGTGGATTAGAAACACCACCAGCTGGACCAGATGTATCATCAGGACCTGAAATGTCACTTGGTGGACCTGATGTACCAATAGGTGGACCAAGTGTATCACCAGGTGAGCCTGATGAAGGACCTGAAGTGTTATCAGGTGGACCAAAAGGTAGATTGGAAGTACCACCAGCCGGACCAGGTGCACCACCTCGAGAACTAGATATGCTACTTGGTGGACCAAATGTATCACCCGGTGAAATAGAAAGTGAACCTGAAGTGCTATCAGGTGAACTGACAGGTGGACCAGAGGTACTATCAGGTGAACCTGAATTGGTATGAGAAAAAACAGAGGTGTTGTTGTTTGGTGGACCTGGGGGTGGACGTAAAGGGGGACCTGAAATGTCATCAGATGGACCAGATGGCGGATGCGAAGGAAAACCTGAATTCCTATCTAATCGACCAGAAGGAGGGTGTGAAGAAGGACCTGAAGTCCCATCAGATGGACCAGAGGGTGGATGTAAAAGAAAACTTGAATTGCTAGCTGATGGATCGGAGGGGTGTAGCGAAGGTTGACCTGAAGTGCTAACAAATGGACCGGGGTGTGAATGTGAAGCGGATCCTGAAGTACTATCTGAAGTTTCAGATGGTGGATGTGAAGAAGGACCTGAGGTATTATTGGATGGATCAGAGGGTGGACCAAAAGGAGAACCCAGCAAGGAACCTGTACTAATAGGAGGCGGACCTAGGCTGTCATGTTCAGCAGAAGTATTCATTGGCAGATGTATGAAACTATTGGTAGAGCCTAAAGTTGTATTTTGTGAAGTAGGGGTATGATTTTTTGAATTGACTGAGAAATGTAAGGAACCGCCAAACAAACTTGAGGAGCGTAGGCGAGATAAATTAGCTGGAACAACAGAACTATTTCCTGAGAGATCACTTTTGCTATTTTTTGCATAAATGGAATTTTCAACATTATTTTCAAGATTATCAGATGATGCAGATGAAAGAACGTGCCTAATGTTGGACAAGTTGGGAGATGTATGTTGAGCTTCTGATGCAGAAAGAGAAATAAATGGGTCGACCAACGCTTTGTCTGGTATCAGTGTTTTATTTTGATTGGTCGTTGGAGTAAGTGAATTAGTGGACATTTTAGACAGCTGTAGGAGCGTAACAAGTGATGTTTTTGCGTTCTCTGTCGAAATGAGGAATTTGTTTGTGCTTGCTGGTTTACTAGTTGTGTCAAGTAATTCCTTGAAAGTAACTGATGCATTTGGAGACTTGTTAAAACCATTGGTCAAACCATTTGGCCACCTCCCTGTCTCTATATGATTGGATGAATCTGGAGTGTTGTTTAGTGTTTTATGTGACACAGGTTCATCGTCTTGGTCCATCTCATTAGCAGAAGAATTACTGTCTGTGACGTAACGATTAGCTGGAAAAAAATTGTTAGCTATAATTGACTCTTTGACAACTGGGGAGTGTTTTCAGCTACATACAGCACAATTTATGGATTGGTTTGACACGACAAAAATCATGAAATTATCATGAATTTTCATAAATGTTGGAGCAATGATTGCATTTAGAGCATCAGCATCTATACTGTATCTGACATAAATTTGTAAAGCAATCTGACTAATAGTTGTCAGTTTCTTTTTGCGTAAATGGGATATGATAAGTGGTCTCAACTTCGGAGCTAAGTTGATAGAAAATATATTTATATCAGCAAACTCCTGTGTATGACTATACTAAACCGAGCATTTTTGTACAAATCTAATTTTTTTATTCTGTACAGAATCTCATAGGTTTCCATTAATCTTTATTAGGATGTTGCTTTGTAGTTTATATTGCCTACCAATGATTGTCTTCTTACTGTTTGCTTTAATTCCTCCTAGTACATTTCCTGTTGGTCCATACTTGGCTACAAGTATTACTTTTCCTGATGCTGAAATTGCTCGTCCAACACCAAGTTTTGAAGCAGAATGCTGAAGCAAACGTCTGAAGTGCTCTACATAATATGTTTTAAGCGCCTGTAAGTGGATGTTTGGATGGTTTGTTCATTGGTTGTCTGTCTGCTCTTCGTAGTTTGCTTCCTTGCCAGCTTGTATGCTGCCTGGCTAGCTTTTTTGCTAGCTTGCTTGCTTGCTGGTCAGTTTGCTAGTTTGGGCACAGGTTAACT
This sequence comes from Phenganax stokvisi, assembly GCA_025400075.2. NCBI lineage: Eukaryota > Metazoa > Cnidaria > Anthozoa > Malacalcyonacea > Clavulariidae > Phenganax > Phenganax stokvisi. Next base: position 11,363 of record JAODVQ020118934.1, read on the forward strand.
GGTTTGTTCTCCTGCATGTTTTGTTTTTTGTGGGCTTTATAGAAAATTCTTATGAGTTTACTAGAAAGAACAACATGTTCCTGACAGCATTCCTGTACACTCTACTTACAGAAAGAGCAACGTTAACAGCGAACTTGTTCTCAGAAATACTCAGCTCTATGTCTGGTAATTTGTACAGCTGGTAGCTTCCCTAGATGAGTTAAATCATTTGTCGGCAGACAGTGCTGGAGTAAAGTATGTTGCCGTATGGCAGTGGCGCCAGGTAAATACTGGGGGTTTATCAGTAATGTGTTCAGGGAGTGCAATGAACACCCAGCTGTTATTGCTTTATAGCACCAACCTGTTCCATTTGAGATCTCATTTTGTGCATCATAGTTGTGCTTTTCTCCTTCTTTGTACCAAGATTTGACTGCATGAAGGCATGATTTTGACAAATCAACAGTATTATCAATGTGTACATTCTCGTTTTTGTTTGCATCCAGGTCAGAGTCTCTTAAGATAGCCATTGATGCAAGTTTGTTTGCTTGGTCTTGAGCTTCTCTCGCCAGCTCATTTGACCACTGCAGTCCTGGTGCACCATGAATGTGCCTTTTGTAATTATGTGCACGTAAACATTCGTGCTGGAGTGTTGCAGGAGTATTTATAATACCATTTCTTACGTGAAGATATCTTGTATGTCCCATTGTTGCACTTTTTATTTGTTTGTTCCTGTTCTGTCGTTTATACATTGTAGTATGCTCACTTTTACATTGTTTACATGTTCTTTTGAGGCGTCGTTTAAGAATACTAAATACACCAAGTTCCGTTTTCTTAACAACAACATCTGGGTTGGCTGTAAATATAGATAAGTTAGATTAAGTAATATATAAAGCATGAGTGCCCAATCTTTAATAGGATTTACAAACACGAGTCGAAGACAAGTGTTTATAAACCTTATAAAGACCGAACAGGGATGCTTTAAATCTCTAATCAGCCAAACGGATTAAACTAACCGAGTTATCAACCAGTTTTAAAAATTTTGAATGACTTTAGTCAAGTAAATTGAGAAAAAAGTTCGTGTAAGTTTGGCCAAAATCATTATCGAAGCATATAAACATTGATTAAATCTGGATTTCTTTTGCACTTTCTTCATAAATTGTTTATGAGTTTGGTAATAATTTATGAAAAAAGGTAAAAATTCAATGTTTTTTGGAATATATTTTAAGACATGGATTGCAACTTCTACTTGTCAACAATTTCTGCAATGGTCAAAATCCTTTGAAAGGCTAGAATATTTAGATAATTGCATTTTGCACTTAGAAGCTTTTTGCAATTTGACAGTTCTTTCCTACTGGTATTGAGTGCACCATAATTTAGTATACCATATTTCCTCCAATAGTCGCCCCCAGTGTTCGTTAAGTTTGTTGCATTTTATGTGTGGCGTCTATCTAGGGGTGGTGATTATTCAAGGGCAATGTTTATTGCAAACTTTGTAATATTAACTGTGAATTTATTGTTCACTTCAAAATCACAAAAACGTAAAGGTTCTTGGTCTCTAAAGTTTCAAAATTGAATTATTCACTGTCTTAGATAATGGCTGAGTAGCTGGTAACTAGAGCCCTCTTTTTACTTTTCTGATTCTACATCAGTATACCAGTATCACACTTGAAGTCAAATAATACCATAACATATACCATAAATAATAATACCATAACTCTTTAGATTGAATGGCCTCATATTTTTCAAAATACAGCGCTCAAGCTCCACAGATGTGATTGCTTCAAATAAATGCAGCATTAGTGAGAATTAATGTAGCGCTCTTTTAAGGGTGGTTGTTTGAGGATATTTTTGCTCTTTGTTTCACATTTGTTTGAGGTTGGCGTTGATTCGAGGAGATGTGTTTATTCTAGGAAACGTGGTATTTGCATTTAATTCTGAGGATTGAAATCAAATCGATGAACCTTTTTAGGTCCAGGACCATTTCTTTGCAAAACATGAATGTTGCACTTTTTCAATTGATAACTAACTACTTTGGCCAGTTTTGCTACTGTTTAAACATAGTCTTAAGATCTTACCATGGTTATGTTTTAAAATTCTTGTGCTACATCCCTGTGGCCGAACAGGTTTGATGAACGCAGCATCCTTGAAAACTTGATTTTTAGAACTATGTTGTTCACTATATAAGATAGATGAAAAAACGTCGATGAATGATTCCATGTATGAAATCAATCTGTAAGTTAACTTAAGAATTCTTCCATAAATCTACCTTTTCTGGTCCTTTAAGAATTTATTCCTTTCTTCCTTTTTTCTCATTTTATATTTGCCTCTTTTCTTTACTCTACTAGCCTTTCTGTCCTAACCCCGTGTTTTTTCTTTCCTGAACTTTACCCAGCTTATCGCTACCTTTCTATTCTCTTTCTTCAATCTTTTCCCTGTCTTTCTGCCTTCTTTTTTTACTATTTCTTTTCAACTTTTCTTGTCTTTTCTTTCATCGATTTCATCCTGCCTGCATCTATTTTTTCATCTGTTCTCTTTTCTCTTTATCCTTCTTCTTTGCCTTTTTTTACTTCAATAGTAGGCACGTATTGTTTCATATATAATGATATTCTTTTAAATTCTCTCTCTCGTTTTCTTTTTCCAACCCCAGCTCTTGCATTTTTCTTTTCTGAAACTCATTCTACTTGTCTCTATCTCTCGATCTTCTTTTTTTGCCCTTCAACCTTTTCTTCTGAAGCATAATTTGCCTCAATTCCCACTTGCTTATTTGACTCTCCTTACTTCTTTTTCATCTGTCTTCTTACCCAAATCTCTCCATCCTTTCTTCATCACCTTTGCCTCTCCTCCCAAACTGGGAAGAAAGGTGAGGTTTCATTTATGGAGTGATGAATAATTACCTGCAATCTTTTTTTGGTGTTGCTTCAATGTTAAAATGGTAACCCCATTTTCCAGTTGATCTTTCTTTAGATATTTTTGCACCCTCTTTGCTGTCCAGCGTGTTGCTCGACAACCATTTGTAGAAATTCAATTGATGTCTTCTTCGATGTTTGATAGGATTTGCTAGAGACAGCGCTATTAAAAAGCATTTCAAAAACTCAAAAGGGCACTGTAGATAAACTACGAAGTTGAAAAAAACATTATCATTTTGTTTTAACAAAATTTGTGGTTGTCCATACTTGCTCCCATTTTTTAATAGTCTATAGGTTATCTTATTGATGTTTCACTACACTTGCTCCCATTTTTTAATAGTCTATAGGTTATCTTATTGATGTTTTACTTAAAGAGAGAATCTATTTGAATGCCTCACACACATGAAAATTGTAGCCATCCCAGCTGGAAGCCAAACTCGAATTTTGGCCATGGCCCTCCAGTGCTCTGATCACCTTGCTACTGACAAACACAGCTTAACGACCAGACCTCCCACATACCTGCAACGCCACCATAGTCAAATGTCTCACAAGGTGTACATCACATGTACTAAACGTATAATGGAACTGTCAGAGGACTTTCCACAAGCAGCGGTGTTACTTGCAACTCTGGTATTCAGGGGGCATCCATAATGTTTCAATTGAAGAAGGATTTGTTTGAATATCGGTGATAAACATGCACCAATTCAAAGATTGGGTTTGGTTCCAGGCTGGGATGGCTAGAGTTTTGATGTATGTGTGTTGATTTTCAAATAATTCTTTCTTCCACTGAAACTTTATGGATGTCCCCATCCAAAAACTGTGAGTACCGCTGCAGCTTGTGGAAGTCATCCGAGAGGCTTTGCTTTGAATTTGATAGGTGAGATGTCAGCCTTGTGAGAGACTTGAGAGCGGTGGCATTGCACATATGTAAGAGTTCTGACCATTTTATCCATGTATTTCAGTAGCTTAGCGGTCAGAGTACTGATGTGCCAATTTTGAGATTCAGGTTCGATTCCTGGCTGAGATGGCTAGAATTTCAGGTATGTGTATCATTGTTATTAATTGATATTTTGTGTAATAAGTTGTTCAGCTTCATATGTGCTGTGGTACATATTACATTATCTAGAACCATTAAGAATTGCTTTATTTTGACTTCATCTTGGGTTTTGTATTGCTACTGTTCCATCATCATAATTAGCAAAAGATATCTCCCATGTAGCTGCATTTGGACTTCTTTGTAAACATTCTATATCACTTTGTATTTTTCTTGCGTCCTCTAGTGTGGTGTAGTTATTGTCCTAAGTAAAATATTTAGCCTATGATTTAGGAGGCCATTTCACATTTTATCTAATTGTTTGGTGGTCATATTGTTATATTCAGGATACCTTTGACTAAAGTTTTCATTTCAAGCTGTCTAGTCTTTCTTTCATTTTATAAATTCATGACTGTCTCGAATTTAACTTTATATTGTTCAGCAGCTTTGCATACTTTCATATCGTAAACATTTCACTACGACCACCTTTCGAATTTGTGGACATCTTATTTTTTGTCAAATGCTGATAACTCTCCCTCTTCGAATGCACTGCTTATAGGCTCACTTTCTATATTTCGTACTTCATTTTCGGTTTCATTGTATGTTCCTATGTTTGGCGTTACTATAACCGTCTTCCAGTTGCTCTAGTACCCTGATCTGTTTATGAATTTCTTTGCTCTTCCACAACATGATCTTAAGTGTCATATTGACCTTTCAAAAACGACAGTTTTTTTATCATAGAATGTAGACTTATGTAGTAAAATGTACAACTTTGCTCTTATTTAGTAGTAGTTGAGGACCTGTATAAGAGTTTGTATGCACTTCATTTACCACAGGCAAACTCAACTGTTTTAGGGTAAAATGACCATGGCAATCAACATGGCATATGTGCCAAAACCTGAATCCGGAACGAAAGTCCTCAAATGACCCCGCCCTGAAACGGCAGTTTCGGCATAGCTCTAACTTCTGAATATCAAAAGCAACAGCCTTTCTAAAGTGCTTA
>JAODVQ020119040.1:4135-16280 GCA_025400075.2 Phenganax stokvisi
TCAATCACTCACTTAACCTTTTTCTCTCAGCTCCAACCTGATAGAGAGATGGATATTTGTGATGGTGACACTGGTGGGATTTGTGATTTTAGACATGGCATATGCTGCAGTGGTCATCAACTATTCAGTACAGTGTCAGCTCCTCATATTCTTATTCAATTCCATCTGTGAGAGAATCCGTTCTAAAGATTGGGACATTGAGAAAACAATCAAGGTATTGATAATATGATCTATTAGTGTGGTTTTCTAGTTTTGCCAGCAGGAATTGAAAACAGCCCGTGAGTTTTTGAGCAAGCTAAACAGCCATCTTTCCAGAGCTGTCTCACTTCTTCTTTTTATCTTCCTCGCTACTTCCATCCAGGGTGAGTGTAATGGTGATCTCTCTAATTAATGCCTCCTCCTCCTCCTCCAGCATTCTCAGGTCTACAAGGAGTAACAAGTGACCAGCACAACTTTGTATTAGAGGTAGTAACTGGTGTTCTCTCCATATTGCAGTGGACCTTCATGCTGGCTCTACCACTGGTTCAGGTAGTGTGATTATAGCTTCAGCTATTCCTGCTAGTTAGCTAGTCTCCCTGCACTAGGCCTCACGAGTGACCAGAGCTGCAGCTCGCCTCAAGAAGATTGGGCTGGAGGTTCGCTCACGGCCATACAGCTATATTGACACCCCACAATTGGACCTGGATTCTCTTGTCCTCTATACCACTAATCTGAAGATGAGTGTATGTCCCTCATACAGTATCTCAGAGTGAATTAATGAAGTTAATAATTTCCACAGGCTAAACTGGTCAATGTACCAATCACACCAGCTAAAATTGGTATTTTATTTTTCACGGTTGGTGTTATATTATTCCTGGTGTTTCAATATGATGGTTACCGTTGGGCCACTTGGCTATAACTCAATTCTCCCTCCCAACAACATTGTATGATTATCTCTTTGAGTCAGCTCATTAAAAATGAATTCTTTTCTACACACAATTGAAATTAAGATTGCGGGGTGGTCCTCTTAATTAGAGAGTGTATGACAGAGATTAATGCGGTATTAACTAGAGAGTCTCTGTTCTGTTCCGAATAGTTCAGTCCTGATTCCATACACTGAGCTAGTCCTGGATCCAGTGGAATACGACCTAGTATTGCGCAATCAAAATCTAGCACATGTTACAGAAGCTAGTTCTAATACCTAAGAATGGAATGTTGGTTTCTCTAGCAAGTGATTCACCTCCTCCGGTGGAAAACACATTACTACAGTGCTTTATAAGAGAAGAGAGATGGTTAGTGAGTGGTTGTTGGCATGGTAACAGGACATACAGAGCAGTGAGGACATACAAATCCACTCATATTCTCCACTAGACCAAGAATAGGTAGTTTGGTCTTACGGCAAAATGTCACCTCTCTTCTTACATCGGACAGAGCTACAGCCTGAAGACAAATATAGACCTTCTCTTCCTCCTCTCTTAGTCTCAGAATGGTATATTATTACATACCTGTGGAGTGGTGACTAGGACAGCACCATCAGGGTTAGCACCTCGCAGAGCCTCTAGTGTAGAGATATGTTCATCACTAGTACCAGGAGGAGTGTCCACCAGAAGATAATCAATGTTACCCCATACAACATCACTTACAAATTGACCTATCATAGCTAACAAAACACAATACTAATATTAATTTGGTATATTTCACTAGTTCTATACCATTCTTCTTAGGACCTCTCCATACTACAGCATCATCTTCTTGAGCCAGTAGGAATGAAATAGACATTACTGACAGCTTTTGTTCTGAGTCTGCGAATACAGGCACCCAACTGTACTTTATATAATGGACACACTTCATGAAGACTGGTTTGTTGAAACTCACCCACTAGAGCTCTGGTGTACATCAGAACCATTGAGTCCCAACATTCGTGGTATACTGGGCCCACATAGGTCCACATCTAGAATGCCGACTTTCTTCCCTTCATTCACCAGTCCCAGAGCAAGCTGTGTTGTTACTGTACTTTTCCCAACACCTCCTTTCCCTGATAGAACTAGGATCACGTGCTTCACTCCTGATAGCCCTCCTAAGATACATATATCACAGGTAGTGATAATTACACAACTTTGCTATGGACCTCACCTTCAGCGGCCATCGTTATCTGACTCACGCATGCGCAGATCGTTACCTGGCTGTCTGTCTCCACGGTAACGAAAAACAGAAACTACAAGCCATTTTACAAGCACCTCAAGGCATAATGGAGGAGAGGAGAGAGAAAGAGAAGAAAAATAATGACTCCAGCCCTGCCAAACAAGCAAAAGCTGCGGACACGAAACCGCGGGTGATTACTCCGGAAGCAGCGAGAGCAGTTATATCCGATGCCAAGTCTATGTCGGAGGTCTTAGATAGACTAGGAGAGAGTCTAGCTCGTGCTGCAGACAAAAACGACAGCCTACTAGAAGCTATTGAGGCCACTGAGGCGCGGGCTTCTCAGGAAAACCAGGCAGAATGTGAAGTGAGACACCACAGTCGTCCTTGAATAATAAACATTGAATGTATTCCGTTTTGAGCAGATATCGTTATTAAGAAACTTGAGAGCCAGACTTGCAGCTTCACACACACCAAACTCTAACGCTAGAAGAGATATTGCGACAGTGTCTGGTATGTAGTAGTGTCTAATAGCTTCAATTACTGATACAACATTTTTCAGTGAATTTCAAGAAATTGTGGGAGAGAGCAGATGAAATGCATAGACAATTGGAGATTCAAAAGAAACAGCTCAAAAAAGAACAAAATGATCTTGACGAACGATACAAAATGTTTGTTCATCTAAACACATATTTAGTATAAGCTCCTGTTTTTGATCTAGATATGAGAAAGAAAGGAGAGCGTTTGAAGATAAGAGATCAGAGTGGCAACAAGAATTAAACATGGGTAGGAAAGAAGTCATGGAACAAAATGGCAGGCTAGCTCTTTTGAGCCAGCAACTTGCTGGAAAAAAGGTAATCCTAATTGGAAACCAAATGCTCTTCATTAAGTGTTTATAAAAACAGGAGGCACTAGAGGTGAGAACTAATGAACTGGCCTCACAGAGAATTGCATTTGAAGAAGAAAAACTAGTACAGCAGAGTGTTGAGGTGAAGGCCCAAGACTCGGAGGCCGAACTGTTGCGACACAAACTAAAGGAACAGGTAATGTACATAATAAACCTTATCTGCTGTATTAGTGAGTATGATTGTGAAGGTTTTGAAGAATGTTGAGCTGGAGGGATCATTGTTGAGAGCAGAGTTGAGTCTTCAACAGAGAGGTGAGGGAGGCAGAGCTTTAGAGACAAGACTACAAAGATTAGAGATTGAGCTGCAACAAGCAAGACTAGCCTCATCTCGAGCTGTAAAACAATTTGAAAAGAGAACTATGGAAGGTTTGCACTATTCCTAAACACACCAATATAACATAACATCATTATAATGTGTTTACAGCTAATAAGAAATTGAGTGATATGACAACTGAACTCTCAAAAGCTCAAGAACATGCTAAAAGGTTTCAAGAACTTCTAGCTGCTGAAAGAAGAACACAAAAGGGTCTGAAAGTAAGACAAGCTACTAAATTACTAACTATACTTACATGAAATATATAGCATGCATTGGAACAAGAGATGGCTAGAAATAAAGGAGGTGGTAGTGCAGGATTGAGTGCAGCAGCACAAAAGGCCTATGTTGACACCCTGACAGAGACACTGGGATCTCAGAGCAACTCTCATTCAGCCACCAGACTCGAAGATCTTGTCAGAAAAAATGAGGTACTGCCATTAATACTAGAATGAGTGATACATACTCCTCATTGTTATGTACCTCTGGGTCAGGTGGTGATGGTTGAAAACAGAAGATTGAAGGCTGAAGTAAGAAGATTGAATGTGGAAAACTCTGATCTCTTACGCCGAGTTAGATTTTCAGACAGTAATGCTCATTACATGAAGAACCAGGTATGCACACCAATAGCCATATGATATAAAGGAATAGTATATAATTTTACATATTAATGATAACCAGGTGGTCTCAAATGTAGCAGACAGGGCCGAACTCCTCCGCAGACTAGAAAAGGCTGAGACTCAGGTATATAATGTATCACCTAACTATAAGTAGTAATAAATGATAATGTGAATTGTAGTATAAGGAATTGGAGAGTAGCTTGACTCAGCAGGCTGCTGAGTGGGTCAAGAAAAAGAAAACTGAGAAGAAAACAGAAAAGACTATTCGATGGGCACAAGTAAGACACTGAAGAATATTCAATACTCACTTCATCACATTTTATTTATTTATTAGATGGAACCTATTCCGGTTCTTGGCGCCAGTGAAAGGACTTGGAATGTGACAAGCAAGTCTCCCACACAAGGACGTTCTATTCATGTACACAAATGGTAGTATCTATTTTGACATGATTCTGCGCATGCGTGAATTGCGTGTGGCTAAAAGACGCGTAGCGAGATTTCTCGAGCTCATAATTCCTGAACGCAACCGAACTGGAGCCGTCGAACAGTTTTAGTTCGTTTATAGCTGCTGTAAGGGACAGAGAACCTAGAATGGCCGCAGCAATTGATCAGTTGATGTCCGTAAGACGACGAACCTTCACTGCTTGGATCAACCTGCGATTGAAAGGCACTAAAGTAGTAGTTCATGATCTAGAAAAAGATTTTTCCAATGGAACAATGCTAATACGACTGCTACAGACCTTTTCTCCGCACAACAAGAACCTTGGAAAGTAAGCATCGCGTGTCAATTTTAGCGAACTCACTTATAATGGCATACGTGTATCTGCAGATACGTCAAGAAACCGACCAAGCCAGCTCAGAAACTGCAGAATATTTCTCTCGCTTTCGACCATTTACAGAAAGAGGGCATCTCTCTCCTCGGAATTGGTGAGTTATTAGCGGCGCTGGCAGACGTTTGGTCATTAATTGAGTCAAGCATGTCTTCTGGACATTAGTCCACTTCGTTATAATTAGCCTATAGAGTGTCTTCATGGAATTAGCATTAAAGTTACTATATACTACTGAAGAGTGTTTACACATAAGGAATCTGTTTATACCTATACTCAGAAATGTATTGTAATTTGATAAATATTATACTCATCTTTATATGGTGCCCTGCCTGAGTGCTATATATTTCCCTAGAGTTAGGATTACAGCCGACCACAATCTTAAACAGGCTTCATAGGAACTAAATATTATGTTTCTGGCCACACAGATTCCAATGACATTATGCAACAAGATTTAGACCAAGTTCTTGCGTTGGTATGGGCTATCATATGTCACTACCATTTGAATCAGGTATGAACATGCTTCATTGAGAAATCCCAATAGAATTAACTCTCCTCTCTGATTTTTTATTTAGGGTGATAATGATGGGGAGAGACCCTTGTTAGAGTGGTTAAAGTCTGCAACTCAAAATCCAAGTATTGATGATCTAGCCTCATCGTGGAATGACGGAGTTAATCTCTCAGCTCTGGTTGATTACTGTCAGCCTGGCCTCATTCCAAACCATGCCTCTCTGGATCCGGAACAGAGACTTGAGAATGTGAGGCAGGCCATGGACCTGGCAGAGAAACATCTTCAAATACCTCAACTGATGCATCCTGAAGATCTGGCAGTGGACAAGCCAGACAAGCTGTCGACCATGACATATCTCTCTCAGTTCTGTTGTCCTAACTCGGTAGGTGAGAGAACACTGTTGGAGTTTGTACAGAAGAAACTGCCCAAACACAACGTCACTAACTTCACCACTGACTGGGTAGATGGCCGAGTTCTTGGAGCTCTGGTAGGCACAGTATGTGTTTATGATCCACAGGCTTCACAGAGCAATCCAACTGATAGGTGTAGTGGGGCAATGGAGGCTTCTCAAACACATCTCTTTACACGGAAAATCATTGAAACCTCAGATTTCATAAATCCAGAGGTAGACTCAAGGCTTAGAATGGCATACCTTACTGACCTACAAAATGCCTCTCTACCACCTAGAATATTGGATACAGTAATCCCTAATGTGGCAGGGCCTGATAAAGAAGTCATTGTTCATGTTGAGATACCTCAGAATAGTAAGCTTGAGGCATCAGCTGTAGGGGTAACTAGCGGTGATGCTAAGGTCAAAGTTGAAAAGTCTGGAGTTGACCAAGCTCTCGTGAAAGTTTCCGTCAGTGCTAGGGATCAATACAGCATTCTTATCTCTCATTCTGGGAAGCTGATTCGGGGCTGCCCCTTGGTAATTACACTAGATGCCTATTCCTTTGATCTCTCTGCTACAACTAAACCAAAAAAGATTGGCGAGCTTTGTACTTTGACCTTCAACACACCAGATCTTGGTAAGAAGCCACTTGAGGTGAATGTAGCAGGGGCAACATCAGGTGTAGTAGAACATACAGTGAAGAGTCCAGCCACAAACTGTGCTTCCATTTCCTTTATTCCAACTGAACTAGACACATACAAAGTATCACTTGCCGTAGAAGGGAAGGCAGTTCAAGGCTCACCATTTGTAGTTCCACTGCTCAGTATGGTAGACTCAGAGAAAGTTGTTTGCAGTAAAATTACATCTACTACTGTCAATAGCACAGTTTCTCTTTCTGTTGACTGCAGCAAGGCAGGTGAGGGTGACCTCAGCGTAAGCTGTATTGCACATAATAGTGGGGATATCCCTGTTAATATAACCACATCAGAAAATGGTTCCACTAGTAAGGTAGCTTTCACTCCAACTGATTCAGATCTGTATATGCTGCGGGTTCAGTATGAAGGAACTGAAGTGCCAGGGTCACCATGGATCATTGATTTCCGTGACCTTCCCCCTCTCCCTGGTAAAGTCTCAGTGGCTTCCTCACCTGCAGGTGTGCTTAGTGTGGGTAAGCCCCTATTCGTTGAGTTTGATACAATAAAGGCAGGATCAAGTAATCTCACTGCCTCTTGCAAGGGAATAAACTGCAGTGAAGTTCCTGTTTCTATATTGCCAACAGAATTGGGGAAATACAAGGTTTTATTCACACCTGCTGTCCCTGATAACTACTTCCTGAATGTCTGCTGGGCAGGTACACCAGTGCCTGGCTCCCCATACCAAATCAGCTTTGGCCGAGAGTTAGTCAATGCTGCGAAATGCAATATAATGAGTCTTTCAGGAAATCCATGCTTAGTCAAAACAAAGACAGGGCTTAAAGGTCTTCTTGGTGAACAGATGACTCTTCATATCAATACTGAAGGAGCTGGAGAATCTCAATTAGAAGTAAAAATTCACTTGCCTTCGAAAGAAATTACTCTACAACCACTACTAAGTCAGGATGACCCAAAGAAGTATATCATTAATTATACACCAATCATTGAGGGACACCATGCTATTCACATGCTATGGGGAGGTAGTCTGATCCCTGGATCTCCCATCAAATTCAACACAGTGTCTCCTCTCTCCTTCCCTTTTGGTGGGCCAGTTGAAGTGGAACTCAAACTAGATGGAAAGAAGAAGGATTTGAACGGAGAGGCATCACTCCAGAAGGAAGGTTTACCAGAGAAGATCCCCGCTACTGTCATCAAATCAACAACAGAGAATGTTGTTTTGTCCCTCAATCCGAACCATATGGTGCGTGGAACATACATACTCTCTGTGTTCTCAAAGTACAAAGAACTGCCTAACAGCCCAGTAGTATTAGTCTATGGTAAACAAGAAATAGTGGAGGAAAAAGAAGTTGGTTCATTGCCTCAGCACAGTCCAGTAGTGTCAGTTGTTGAGGAAGTTATTACAGAAGACCTGGATATAGCAGTAGTAGTGAATGCCGCAGATATTGATAACCATGATGGAACTGCCTCACCCAGCAGTATTGAATCAACTCCACCCAGAGAGAGGAGAAATACAAGTCATATACTGTCCGAAGTTGACCACACCCCCAGCACCCAGCAGCGGAGTCTATCAGTTGGAAACAGACCTGAAATCACCTTGACAACCACACCCACAGATGCAAACTTAACCTTTGACCTGGTCCAAGAAGAAAACTCCACTCAAACACAAGAAGCTTCTGAGAGCACACCCAAACCCTCACCAATTCATCTAGAACCTTCTCTCAAAACAGCATTAGAAGACAACTCGACCCTGCCAGTAGAAAACGCACTTGAAGCTCAACCCTCCGATACAATTCTAGAATCACTGGAAACCAAACAGAACGGGTCAGAACATGGAGCTAGTCCTTCAATAGCTAGTACTACAACTGATGATACTCCCTCTGAGACAAATGAGAAGAGTAAAAAAAGCAAAAAGTCCAAACCAAAGGCGGAAGAAAAACGCAAACTTAAGAATGACAAGGAGAAGGAAAAGGCAGAAAAAGCTGAAAAAATTCGAAGAGAGAAGGAAGAGAAGAAGAAAAAGAAGAGGAAAGTTGGTGGACTAAATCTTGAGGAACACGAGTTTAGAGTTGGAATGAAGATGAAGTACAAATTGTACTGTGAGGCTCTGGGGAAGAAAGCTCCTGAAGTAATTTGTAATCCTGCAAATGGAGCTAAACACACAATCATTCCAGCTCCTCAATTTGGTAAGAATACCTATTGGTGTGAGCTTACACCACTTCAAGCAGGTCCCCTGGAGATATCCGTTGTCTATGAAGACTTTCATATCTTGGGGAGTCCATACTCAGTAGAGGTAGCTCCCCGTGGTGACGCCTCTCAATGCACTATGGTGGAGACCTCTTCAACCTGCAAACAACAACTTAAAGATTCCCTCCTCTTCTGCATCAATGTTCCAAAAACTGCTGGAAAAGGAAAGTTGACGGCCTCAGTTAAAAGTGTAGCCACTCAAAAGCGACTCACTGGTGTTCTGACCACACCAATCACTGACAAACATTACCACATCGAATTTCCTTCTTCTGGAGGTCTGGAATATGTCCTGAATGTCAAATATGATGACAAACACATCAATGGCTCCCCGTTTGTTATAAATCTTGGGGACCCGAAAAAGTGTAAAATTCAAGGTGATGGAATAAAACAAGGACAAGTCGGTGAAGAAAACACATTCGAGATTGATGGAACCGATGCAGGGCCAGGGGAGGTATCATTGAAGATAGAGCGAGATGGAAAGTCAGTTGAACCAAAGATCACCGTGACGGGAGACAGGCAGTATCGGGTCAGTTACAAAATCCAGAAGCCTGGGATCTACCAAGTGGCAGTATTGTGGGGTGGAGGCCATGTTAAAAACAGTCCATTTGAAGTTCCGTGCATCTCAGCCTCACAATTCATGCTGGAAGAAAGCAGTCTGCACAGAATGTATGTTGGAATCACCAACAAGTTCAGAGTAGTTAGCAAAGAATTGCTGCACATTCGCCAGAAACAGCTCTCAGTTTTTGCTCACCCAAAGAACAACATTTCTCAAATATTTTCAGGAGAAATTGCGAAATCAGATGACGGTACGTTTGAATGTACTCTCCATCCCATGGAGTCACATATTGGTCTCTGCAGTCTTCATATCTGCTGGAGTGGGAAAGAAATCTTTGCCAGTCCTTACCAGTTGAATATAGAACCCAAACCATCCCCGACAGAGTTTAGCCTGGAGGCTTTGGAGACAGAATCTGGTGATATCTCAGTCAATGTCACTGGTCCAGTTGATGTTTTTGCCAGTGAAGATGTCACAGCTTCTGCAGTCAATGTATTCAATGAAGAGAATGTTCCGGTCAAAGTCACGAAAGTTTCGAGCGAGAGAAATCGTATTCAGTTGGTTCCAACACCAGGAGGTGAATACAGACTCAGTATACTCTATGCAGGAACCCACATAGCTAGATCTCCGTTTGTTCTTACTCAAGCTGATCCCTCACAGTGTGTGATTCAAGGAGAAGGAATCCGTGTTTCAAAATTGAATGAGCTGACCCAGTTTACAGTTGATCACAGTAAAGCAGGCATCGGCCATCTGAGAATAGAAATTGAAGGAAAAGAAGGACAAACTGTGGAGCCATTCATTGCATCAGGAGAGACCTTGTCTGAAGTATCATATATCTCAAAGCAACCTGGAGTCTATCAGATTACAGCTCATTGGGGGGACCATGAATTCCCTAATAGTCCATTCACAATGTACACTGTAGATAATTCTAAGTTCAGCCTCAGTAATATTCTGCCTAAGAGGTTGCCTGTAAACCAAGCCTTGAACTTTACAGTGAGGTCAGAAGGTCCAGAGGAGGAGTGGGAGCGGTTGTCAGTCACTGCTAAACTCATTCACCAACAAACTATTTACAAAGGCAGTGTAACTACATCTAGTAGTAGAAGTGGCGAGAAAATTTACAACTGTTCAGTTGATATTCCTCAAGAGGGGCAATATGCAGTCTATGTTCATTGCAGAGGGCTCGACATACAGGGGAGTCCATTCAAAATCAAAATGATGCCAGCACCACAACCAGATAAAGTCAAAGTATCTGGAGAAGGCCTAAAAGGAGGTGTGATTGGTGAAACACAGAAGTTCACAATTGATGCAAGAGAAGCTGGTTATGGTAACATCCAGCTAAAAGTTGAAGGGCCCAGCATGGCCATTAACCTTCACAGACACGAGAGCTCCAGACACATCATCATAGCTGAATACACACCAACATATTCTGGGAAATATAGGATTCATGTCTCATTGGCTGGAGTAATGATTCCTAGTAGTCCATATCCTATTACTATCATGAGCAGCAGCCGTGGCAAGGACCCAACCCGAAATTGGGTGAGTGAGAAATATGTAGAATTAAATTATCATTTAATTGTTTCATTTAAATAGCTGTGTATTAATTATGTTGTTTACCAATACCCTAGGAGATGCCAACATAGGCACAGCCTTGTATTAGTGTCTGGAATAGAGTGACCGTCTGTGTTGCACTGTAGTTTCCTAGTTAGTTCTCATTGGCGCTTGGTTACCTGCTCACTGTCCCTAGAGAATTGGAGGAGGTGGATTGCCTATCAAGTTGTGGGCTGTGATTCCAGGGCATGAATTTGTTGGGTAGCTATATATCATTTAATGTCTTTCACATTACTCACCTCTCTCTACTTCACCTCCTTCTCTGTCCATCTCATCTTCCCTCTATCCATTGCAGAATGTTTCACAGTCATCTTCTTCCAAGCTGATAGAACCTGTACACTAATATATTAAATACATCAAAGCTGACCTATCAACTCTATATAATCTTTTTAATCCATTATTTTTAATATTATTATAAGAATCAGTCTTCTCAAAAAATGTCATCAGTCGTTGTTAATCTTATGCGCACGCGCAAATAATTCCGTATACTTGCTCCGTATTCTCTAGTGATTGTCCGTACACTCGGCTAGGTGTGTTGTCTTCTCTCCTTCTCCTTACTCCTGTCCTGGCATATCTGGAGACGGTCACTGGTTGTCGTGGGAAACTAGGCTCACGTACTGTGTTCCGTCAGTCACTGCGGCTGAGTAGATAGAACAGAATACAATCCACCGTGGCTGCCGAGTCGGGGTCTCTCTGTAAAAATGGCTCATTTACGACCAATCGATAAAGAGTTCGAGGAGGCGGACGATACAGGTGTTCTTGTATTGAGCTCTCGTAACCTTAGAAACTTTCCAGTCGTCCCTGGCGACCTGTGTGACTTTAATGACCTCCTTGAAGCAGGTGAATGGCAGTGTCTGTTAGTCACGAACACCATTATATATAGCGTGGTTTTACCATTCAATACATTCTTTACGCTTGGAGTCATTATATATACCGGCTTTTTTCTCCTTCCTTTTTCGTTAGATTTCACTAACAATAGATTTGATCATATTCCTAATGAAGTCTGTGACTTTAGTCAACTGGTCAAGTTGAGTTTCTATAGAAACCTTCTTCGCTCTGTGCCCGAGGAGCTGAAACACCTTCACAACCTTAAAGATTTAAACCTCAGGTCAGTGAGAATGGGGAGAAAGAGAGAGGGAGAGAGAGAGAGAGAGAGAGAGAGGGAGGGGGTGGTAGATGTTATAAGAACATGTTTTAGTCAAGTGTGTGTACATGTCATTTGACAAGGCTGGTTGTCATGGAGCCCTGGACTAGCTCACGTGCTCACTCTGTGTTTCCTGTCTACCATAGTGTGTAATATAACACAAGGCTTCTTATGAATTAGTATATACACATACAATAACTATAACATTCTCTCTCTCTCTCTCTCTCTCTCTCTCTCTCTCTCTCTCTCTCTCTCT
>JAODVQ020119149.1:0-16280 GCA_025400075.2 Phenganax stokvisi
CCTGAAACCTGACTAGACAGTGTGCAAGTGTGAAACCACAAGAGGTGTTGCAAGTAAAGTGATGATAATTAGGTACATTGGGCAGAGAATGCACTTCAGAATACTAAATCAAATTTTTCAAAATGTACGGCCACAGAAACCATTGCTCCCCCACAATTCATACCTATATCATTTTGCCCCCTCTTGCCATAATGAAACCCTGCCCAGGATTAAATATCATTAAAATTCTAACTGTAAATTCAGATGTGATTATAATCACTTCATTATTTCTGAAAGTGATCAAACAGTCTGTCCACACAGTGTACATGGTGCTGAAGGCGATGGTGGTAGGTTCATCATTGTTGTAATGTGTACACTAAATCATAATACTGAGATATACACAATGCTTCTTGTGTTTAACAAGTTTACATCTGTTCTCTCAGGTCAGCTCTTTGCCAGCTAGCCATTCAGGGAAAGACCATTTCCCAGAGATGTACCATGGAGGATCACATGATTTCCATCATGAGTTAATAAGAACAGTGTGTGAGTCATCGTAGTAGTAGTGGATTGAGTAATGCTCATTCCCAGAGTTCCTTCCCATTTTAAATGGTGGATGGGTTGACCTCCTTGGACAGAGGTCAGTTAGGTACATAGGGTTTACCCTATTGTATCCTTTACCATGATAAAGACAACCTATTATTACACTCTAAAGCACTATACATCAAATCCTATCACAGGGTAAGTTGTAGTTACACTACTTGCACTAGCACACCTTATTTCCCACAGGAGTTGTCAGTTTTATTTGCTTAGTAGGCTCCATAGTTATTATTAGGTTGACTACTTCTCCTTATTACTCACTTAGGTGTGTATAATATTGCTAGTGTTGTGCATAGTGTGTTGCATTCCACTTGAGTGTAATGTAACTGCTGCATTACTCTAGTGTATACTTTTGAATGTTCTTGTATAAACTAACCACAGGTACAACAACAGTCAGGTGGTGCTGTATACTAGGTAGGTGGAAAAGGCGGACACAAGCGGACACAGACACAGACACGGACACAGATGCGGACACAGACACAGTAGAGAATGGCCTCCAACTAGTACATTCTCTTCATACAGAAAGAAGGTATGCTTGAGGTTACTCCGCTCTACGAATATATAGTGAAGTAGCTACTCACTTTAAATCTCGCAGTCTTAGAGTAATATTAAGAAGGAATTCAGTTATAACGAAATCATATCAGAAAAATATCTAAATACAATCAAGCAGTGTAACGTAAAGCCTCCAAGGATATCATGCGCAACTATATAGCTACACATATGGCTGCGCCGATTAGGCGAGCATAAAATCGAGCATAATTTGAAGTTACAAGCATAAGCATAAAGCGGGCATAATCGGGCCGTAAACGGACGTATGCGAGCACAATGTGTGCATGCCTCATAGGAGTGCATTATTTGGAGTAGAGATAAGTTTGTGTTGTGGCTATGGCATCGTCGTCTGACCAGCCTTTGGGATCTAGCAGTGCAACGGCCACTGAGGGGGCGACCGAGTCATCTAGTGCATCGGAAAGTGAAAGTGAGCAGCCCCAACCATCAATTATTGACAGATTGAAACCCCCTATGAGATCTGAGCTCAGGCGTAAGCGCACAATCAGAAAAAATCGAACTATCCGCAAAAAGAGACCATCATGTTCTACTAACCCCAAGTCTGTGACACCGTCTAGTCGTGTCCGTGAGTTCCCAGATGAAAACCTGACTGTATTTTCTGGGGTTTTGTTTTGTGGGGTCTGTAGAGAAGAGCTGTCTACAAAACGTAGTATTTTGTCAATCACACAGCATCAGCCAAGCATAAGCAAAGCAAATTGCTACTGGAAAAAAGATCAAGCAGGGAGAGAGATATAGCCCAAGCTTTAGCTAAATATGACGAGCAAGAGCATCCACAAGGTGAAACCCTCCCAAAAGAGCAACGCATCTACCGCATAAATGTAGTAACAGCCTTTTTAAAGGCAGGAGTGCCGTTGACCAAAATCAATCACTTTCGGGGTATTCTGGAAGAACATGCATACCGACTCACTGACAGGAGAGGAATGAGTGATCTTATTCTATTTATTTAGTCTGAAGAATTTCAACAAATCAAGAAGGAAATAAGTGGCAAAATGTGTATCCATAATATTCGATGGCACAAGTCGGTTGGGGGAAGCTCTGGTAATTGTTGTGAGGTTTCTCGAAAACTGGGAAATAAAACAAAGGCTGCTTCACCTTCAGATCCTTGTCAAATCTATGACAGGGGAGGAATTGGCTCGAGAAATTCTTGGTGTTCTATGTCGAGAGTACAAACTATCGCCCGAGAAAGTGATAGCATCTATGAGAGATCGTGCATCGGTAAACAATGTGGCAATGCGACATATTAAAATAATGTTCCCTACTCTACTCGATATTGGCTGTTACTCCTACACTCTTGATCTTGTTGGAAGCAAATTTGAGCTCCCGACACTCGAGCAATTCATAAGGCTGTGGATTCGTTTGTTTTCCCATAGTCCAAAGTCAAGACTTGAGTGGAAGTGCAGGACAGGTAGAGCGATGGCATCTTATAGCGAAACACATTGGTGGAGTAGATGGGAAGTTTTCCACCAAGTCATGCAGCAGTTTGGTGATGTACAACCATTCCTCAAAGATAACACTGAGCTCTCTGCTAACACCAGGAGAAAGCTATTGCAGGTGCTTGAGGATCAAGTGAAACAATCACGGATAAAGGTGGAACTTGCAGCCGTTATTGATGCAGGAGAGCCATTCGTGAAGGCTACTTACTTATTAGAAGGAGATGGTCCCTTAGCTCTAAGTTGCTATGAGATAGTGAATAATCTCTCGTCTGGAATTCATGTCCAGCATTTTCCTAATCTCCTCGCAGTAGCTCAAAGTTTATCTCCAGAATGTTCTTCCCGTAGACAGAGGTGGATAGACTATGGAAAGGCATGTGTGGTACCAGGTTTGGAGTATTTTAATGATAAGTTCTCGTTCTCCGGTGAACTTGGTCCAAGTATGAAAGCCTTTAAAGCCGCTCGTATGGTATGCCCACAAATTATAATAGAACTTCAACCTACTGTTATGGACATTGAATCTCTGAAAAGCTTTCCATTTCTAGATAATACGAATATGTTACAAGAACTAAAGAAAGAACTCTCACTCTACTAAACCAAGGCAGCCGATATGTGTAGGAATGTGGAACCAATAGACTGGTGGAAAAGACATGAGGTTGATTTGCCTACTTGGGCTTCTACAGCACAAAAAATCTTACTCGTGCAGCCATCCTCTGCAGCATCGGAATGAGTTTTCTCTCTGCTCCAAAACTCTTTTGGATCCTTTCAAGACGCCTCACTTACAGACTATCTGCAAGCATCTGTTATGCTTCAATATAACAAAAGATGACTTCATTTTTAGAATTAAATTTTAGCATAATGAAAGAATTTTTGAGCATAGTGAAAGTTATATTGAGAATAACAGTACTATATGTCCAGCAGTGCAGCATAACATAATAACCAAAAAATTGAGCATAATAGGCTCAGCCCTAGCTACACACTTGGCTACAGCACAACAGAGGCTGAAAATGCGAAAACGACCCACCATGGATGAACACTTAGATTACTAGATAGAGCATGCCTGGTAGGTTTCTCCAAGACATTCAGTCGTCACAATGTTCGATGGACTGCAGTCGCTAAACGTAACTAATTATTATGTATTCTGTACGCTAGGCTCTATATAACGTACCACGGAGCCAGAGAGTGCACTTCACATTGACTATGGCACCTATAATACATAGCTAGACATTATTTCTGAGATTTTAGAAAGCCTAACAGCGACCAGAGTCTCATTCGGCATCGGCGTCCGCGTCTGTATCCGCGTCTGTGTCCGCGTCCGTCCGTGTCCGCCTTTTCCACCTATCCCTGTATACTATCTCTCTACATAAGGCAAATCACAATTTATACTATACTTTAACTTTGGTCTTTGAAATTAATTCTCATTGATCTGCTAACAATCACTATCAGTTCACTACAATTTACTTCAGACACTGAACTGGTTGTCAATAAAGCTTACTATGCCCCTTCAATATCCCATTATCTAATGTCTACTTCAGCACCACCTGCTCACTAAATGAACCTAAGTAAAAATATTTCTGAAACTGACACCCATCATCAACCATCTACCCTGATACTATATACTATCAGCCATCTACAGTAGCACTACCCATCAATTGGCACCACAAACATTCTACCCATGCAATCAACCATCTATATCTCAGCACAGTATATCTCTCAGCACCGCTACCAGTTAGCTAACTACACCTTGTTCAGAAAAAAATGGTCAGTTGACATAATGATATAAATATAGCTACCTTAGTTATTCTGCATAATAGCACACAGTATGCATTATACTAATAGCACACACACTGCTGTATAATAGAGTATGCCTCATGTCACACTTGATATATTTTCTTTATGTTCTAATTAACTGTCGGCGCGCATGCGCGAGGGTTACAGTACTCGTTCTGTGTGTCTGTCTGTCTGTCTGTGTGTCTGTCTATTCGTAATCACACATCTCACTTCTTGAAGCATATTTCGCTCTGAAACTGCAGCTACATTATATTCGTGCGATAAACACCCAAAATGTTTGGGGATTTTCCTGAAATCACTCCGTTACCGAGATATACTGATTTTCATTGCCAACTTGGTATCTATTGACAGCCATATTGAGCAATTGAGACATTCTTGAGCGACTGTGTAAAACAGGTTAGGTTTGCGATGCTCAATCGTGCTGGCGTCTGTTGGCCCAGCGGTAGCATATCATGTGCTGGGACTGAAATACCCAAGTTCAATTCTCGCGGTTGTCATTTTTCTCTTCAAGTTCTAGTGTACGTTACTCGCCCTCTTCGTGCAAGCTCCGTAGAATCAATGCGCAAGTGTTCTCTTTATGTTTAAGTACAATGATCGTGAGTTTTAATTTTTTTATGCACTCTTGTTGTGAGGTTGTGCTGGATAGACAGCTAGCTAGGTAATATGTACACCTCTCTTTTGAGAGCAGCATAGCTACGCTAAACCTACTGTCTGCGCCCAGGGTCAGCACTTCAGTGCTTTTCATTACTACAGCAGCAATCACTCAACCACCACAATTCTCTTTAACACAGTTGGAGCAATTACTTCCATTCACTCTCTCACCATACTATGTACCACTTCAACACCCCATCCATTCAATCACAAGCTATTCAATCCTCACATCATTCGCTCACCCTCTACTCGCAATCCTACCAATTTATGTACTACATCATTCCATCACCAGCCGTTCAATACTACATTACCAATCTATACACCACATCATTTCATCACCAGCCTTTCAATACCACAGTACCGATCTATATACCACATTATTCCATCACCAGCCGTTCTATACTACATTACCAATCTATATGCCACATTATTCCATCACCAGCCGTTCTATACTACATTACCAATCTATATGCCACATTATTCCATCACCAGCCGTTCTATATTACATTACCAATCTATATGCCACATTATTCCATCACCAGCTGTTCAATACCACATTACCGATATATATACCACATTATTCCATCACCAGTCGTGCAATACTACATTACCGATCTATATACCACATCATTCCATCACCAGTTGTGCAATACTACATTACCGATCTATATACCACATTGTTCCATTACCAGCCGTTCAATACCACATTGCCAATCTATATACCACATTATTTCATCACCAGCCATTCAATACTACACTACCGATCTTATGTATTATTCACTCCTTATTCACACTGGCTGTTGAAAATCATCAGTCTCTCTTAATTAGTTTCAATATTATTTTAATTATTTATAACATAGCATTACAAATCATTGATTGTAATTTTACTAGGTTACACGCACACTTTCTTTGATTTATGTATAATTGTGTATTATAGACTGGATTTGGAGGTCGGTCCAGGTGCCCTTAAACATATAGGGCGCGTATAAAAGGGGGGTGGCCGGGCCAAAAAATGGCGACCGGAAGTAATTCGAAATGACGCGCTAAGCGGCAGTGAGAGAGGAGCGCTGGCGTTCTGAAGCTACCTTTTATGGATGGCTATACAGCGGAAACACACCCCCATGAGGCTAAAACTTACCTATACACCACGTGGTTCCTTTATACCGCAATAAACCCGGTTATGGCGACGCTAAGGAAGCACCCGCAGCCAAGGCGAATTAGACATCGCATAGAGACTGAGTGTGAGACAGAGGCAGAAAAGGATGCGCTCTCCATGAGACTGCAGATGATACGTGAGCTTTTGAGTCTAGAAAACTCTTGAGCCATCGATAATAGCTCACTCCTGAACGCCATGTTTGACATAGTAGAGGAAAAGCTGGGTGGAGAGTCATCTACTGCCTCACAAGAGTCAAGCACAAGTTCTTCTATGATGAAGAATAGTGGTAAGAATTTCTGGTATGTATTTTTGCTTGCAAACTTTCGTGTATGTGTAACATCAGGCATTTACTGTGGTGATGATGACTCAGATGACAGCAAGCTGCTCATATGTGAGCAACATGCCCTGAATAATCTCATTGCTGGCCTGAAAACACCATGTGTCTGTGGCATGGCTAGCAATCCTTGGAGTGTAGATTCATGCATAATCCTCCTCCTGTTTTTATGGTGTAATAATTAGAAGGGACATGTTCTTCGGCTGTCATTCCGCTGTCGTTGTTGCCAACAGGAGAAAAAGACATGGGCTAGTTCCCGCATCTTTGCTGGACATTACCTCGTTAACCAAAAGTAACCCACACATACATATCTATACAATATGTCATTTCTCCTTTTTACAGGATCGTTCATAGCTTTACCTGTGCTGGTGTACTTGAGACCCAGTATGTGAATTTTTCACAGTTTGCAGGTTTGGGCTCTTTGAGGAAATGCTATGTGTGCCATGGTATGTGCCAGTTCATGCTTGACAGTTGTGTATTCCTATTACCTATCTAGTGTACAACAAGAGAGGATACATGGACCTTGTGGAACAGGTGGCTGAGCCATCAATGAAAGCAGCAGTGGAGGAAGTGAAGTCGCTATCTCACTATGAAAGGGGAGGAGAGGTACGGGTAGTTATCTCGTAATATATGTACCATAACTTCTTTGAACAGTGGGTTATTACTGATGCCAGGCATGACTCCGCAGCCAATGCCTATCACACAACTGTCCCATGCCTTTCTGGGAGGTAAATTTATTACACATATTTCTATGACATAATGTCATGATCAATGATCTTTTGTATATTATAGTACACACAAGATTATTGGTATCGCCACCATAGCTAGAAGTGAGCACTCGGTACCACAAACCAGAGCAGTAGCGTGCACAAAAAAAGTGTTGCCGCAAGTCATTTCCCGAGGTAACATTCTGAGCCATGTAATATGTTGCGAATAATGTTATGACAGGTTTGAATGTTACTGAGGTGGCTCATGACATCCAGCAGCAGGCGTCAAAGTTTGTGGTTGGTGAGGGTCTGACAAACTCATATGACACATGGCATGGTAAAATATTTTATTACTATTGTTAGCATGTCTAATAGTTTAATATTAGGGACGAAGAATGTGGCGAAACAGATGATGAAAATATCATCTGGGCTGGTGAGGAACAAGGGCTCAAGCTGGTTTCCAGAACTCATGGACAAAAGTAAGATGGCATTCCAGCTCTGCTTGCATATTACAGAATCAAATATATAGGAAAGAGTATCAAAACCCACCTCTACTGGGCTATAAAGAATTGTGAGGCAGATGGAGAAAAACTGAGGAGCCTCATCGACAATATACCAAGCCATTATCAGGTTTACACTACCTGGTTTTATAGTGGATAATGTGTGTAATATCAACAGGGAGATCACTCATCTTGCCATGCTTCGTTACCATGCCATATGCCTCACTACACCCCCAGTAAAGTAGAGCTGTCAGACCCACGAGCTGTTCAAATCCTTGAACAGACACTGAGAGAGACTTACATATGCCATTACGCCCCGGAATTCTGTCGTGTAAGAAAAAATATGCATTTTTACATATCCCGAAAGGATTGTCACTCATAGTGCCGGGATACATACCGGGTTGAATCATTCAACCACATGATGCTAACATATGTACCGAAACGGATACACTTTTCGACCAAGATCTTTCGGATGAGGATGAACCTTGCTGTGCTGGACTGGGTATGTACATATTAATAACTATTAGGATAGTCAGAAGTATGTATTGAAGTCTTACTTTCTCAGAATGAAAACGTGAACCGAGACTACACTAGTCAGAGACGGGTTTTAGATCTCAGATGCCCTGATCGACGCACACAGATGAAGGTATTGGTAGTGAAGACATTCCGTTTCGTGGACATGTTGTGGGAATCATACATAGACAGAAATACATACGACCTGAGGTATGTGAATGAGAAAATTGATATTGAATTGAATATAGCTTATTTCTGTAGGCCATTGAATGATGATGAAAGTGATGATGAAGAAGAAGATGAGTGGGCTGATGGGATGCTGGTGCCTGAATCAGATGAGGATGAATTGATAGAGGCAGATAAGGATGAATTGATAGAGGGTGATATTAGGGAAGTCTAGTGAAGGTATGTGCAACAAGTGATTACTGGTCGGTGAAGTACATTTATAAAGTGTACTTCTCTGCAGTCTCTGAATCCCCATTTTCCACCTCCACCTCCACTTCCCTAGCCTCCACCTCCTCAGTCTCCACCTCCTCAGTCTCCACCTCCTCAGTGTCCACCTCCTCAGTCTCCACCTCCTCAGTCTCTACCTCCTCCATCTCCACCTCCTCCGTCTCCACCTCCTCAGTCTCTACCTCCTCCGTCTCCACCTCCTCAGTCTCTACCTCCCTAGTCTTCACAGCTTCCATCTCCACACTCTCTGCCTCCAAACTGGAGAGGTAGTCCCGGTACCACCCATCATCACTGGGATAACGTCTACGTATCTCCTATAATATATAATAACAATAAAGCATACAATGTTGGCTACTGTATCCTATAAACATACGTACCTGGAGAATACATTGAGGTAAGATCTCTCTTGGGTCATCTGGTATAGTTCACTCCTGCTTTTTCTGTAGGTATTCAGGATCTTTAAAAAACCCAATATCTGACAGAAGCCTCCAAAATGACCGATAAAGACGATGACGCTTTTCATCATTAGCTGGATGTGGATCACAGCTATATACCCCTCAAAAAGTCTGGAGGCATCGTTATAAGGCATGGTGAACAGTAGCAAGTTGGACAGTTGTTCTCTCCTCGTAACATTGGGCACTGAGAGTTCAGTCCATAACCTCTTGGATGTCTATACTCTGTAGGTAATGATAATGTAGCTACTGTTTTCTACGCAAGTTTCTGTATACCTCCACAGGTTCTCTGTTGAGCTATGGGAGGCTGCTGCTGTGCTGCTGGGTCTTGTTGCCAGAGGAGGGAAATCTCGCAATGAGGAAGATTTCAATGCTCTAGACAAAACCTCTGCAGTCGCTGTACTAAGACTTGTGGTGGAGGTCTGGAGCATTCTACTGTGATCTGCAGTTTAGCTAGGACTCATATGTATTCCATCATCGTGTTTATACTATACATACCTTGATTTTACATGTAGAAACCATGGTTAGCTATGTTTTCACGGCAAAACCACGCGCAAGCGCTACAACGTGGTACTACACGCGCTCAGCGCTCCGTACTTGTCCGTTTATGTGTTTTCTATGGCGAAACACGCCCATGAAACGGTCCGCCGATGCCTCTGGTTCTTGTCCGTTTTTTGAATTCGACTGCCATGATGAATTCCTTGGCCCGGCCACCCCCCTTTTATAGGCGCACGTATGGCACACGATCCATAATAAAAATCAGCGTGATATAACCTATACATAATAAGGCTTTTGCTATAGCTCTTATTTTCATTTCCTATAGCAAATATTGGGAGTATTTGCTATTGGTCCTCGTGTTGTCCTATAGCAAGTATTGCGAGTATTTGCTATAGCTCTTGCTTCCATTTCCTATGGCAAATATTGGGAGTATTTGCTATGGGTCCTTGTGTTGTACTATAGCTATTTACTGTAGCTCTTGCTTTGCAAAATTATAGTGAGAGTATTTGCTATAGTAAGGGTCCTCGTGTTGTTGGTATGTTCATTTCAGCGCATGCGTGACCTAACAAACCGCATGTTATTTATACACGATGTCCGATACCGAAGAGTCTGGGACTGAGGGCAAAGAAGAGAACATTGTATGGGGTTGAGAACCTTTCTTTGACGAAGTGCACACCGTTCAAGAGACAGTATGGTACTGCTGACGAGAGATACTCTCATTATGCCACTGAGCGCCTATCAACTTGTGTTCTGGCTGTTGTGAGAGTGAGAGACCACCTACATGATGGTCAATCTTCTTTACCGACCGAGGGCGAAAGGCTAGTCGTGTCACGTTATGTGCGTATGTTGGACAAATTAGTTAGCTGCCTTCGCTGTTTAGTGGGGCATTGGGAAGAGCATATGGATATTAAATGGAAGAAGGTTGACATTGCCTATCGATCTCCAGTGGTTTGCCTGCCACGACGAGGGAGGCCAGCCTTTCACATTTCTAGAGAACAGCTGGAATATTTAGCTTCACTCTCATTTAATTGGAGTCAAATTGCTACACTACTTGGGGTGTCAAGAATGACGATTTATAGGAGAAGGGCAGAGTTTGGAATGTTAGATGAGAGTGTACAACATATAACAGATAACGATGTTAGACAACAACTTGTTGAGATGCGTCTTCAGTCCCCTGACATGGGTGAGAGCATGGCAATTGGGAGGTTCCGTTCATTAGGACTCCATGTGACACGTGACCAGATCCGGCAGGCCATAAGAGAGACTAACCCACTGAATACTGCTCTAAGGTGGCCAGGAGGATTAACAAGCTGCCGTCGTTACTCCGTTGCTGGACCAAACTCATTGTGGCATATTGGTAAGTATTGTGAATTGTGAAAACAGCAAGCTGTCTATTCATTTAAAAAGGCACAATGCATGTAAGGCAATCAAACAATGTAAGCATTCCTCTTGTATGCATTATCTGTTTACTGTAATAAAACATTAAAACAATGGCTAAAGAACCACTACAATTATTGTGTGAATATTATTGTAGGTGAAGGTATGTGTGCTAAGTAAGAATACTCTTATGTGTATTTTTATGCAGATGGCCACCACAAGCTGATCCGATGGAGGTTTATAACACATTGTGGCATAGATGCCTACAGCCGCATGGTTGTATACCTCAAGTGTTCATCAAACAACCGTTCATCAACTGTTTACTCACTCTTCCTCAAGGCTGTGCAGCAGTATGGCTTACCTTCGAGGGTTCGCTCAGACCAGGGACGTGAGAATTATAGAGTTGCACAGCATATGATTGAACATCGAGTAACTGAGAGAAGAAGTATGATTACTGGGAATTCGATTCACAATCAGAGAATTGAAAGATTCTGGAGGGATCTTCACTATTCTGTTACCAATCTCTTCTATCGACTATTCTATCATATGGAGTATATAAATATACTGGATCCAATGAATGAACAGTACCTGCATGCACTGCACTATGTATACATTCCAAGAATAAATTCCGCTTTGTCACATTTCAGAGCTGGGTGGAACCACCATCGAATACGTACAGAGCATAATTTCTCCCCAGAACAACTATTTACAGCTGGAGTTTTACGACTTCAAAGATCAGGACTTATTGCTTTAGACTTCCTGGACCATGTCGATGATAACTATGGGAGAGATGAAGATGGCCTACCTGCACGTACTGATGACCACTCTGGTGTCGAGGTTCCAGAAGTTGGTTTTACTCTCGAAACCGAGCAATACAGAATTTTACAGCAAACAATAGACCCATTTCGAGAAAGTAACAATTATGGCATAGACTTATATGAAGAAACACTACTTTTTTTGAGAAATGTTTAACTTTTTATAAGAAATGTTTTACAACAATTGTGTCAACATGATTAATGTGATTTGTTTATAATACAGTTAGCCATTTTAGTAAATTTCTGTCAATCCAGTTAGTATAGTGTCATGCACCAAGCATATTCTGGGTTGCAAAGAATCGAGGTGAACTCTGATGCAAATTCCACGTAGCTTATGTATGAAACCGGGAGTTCTAGAAGACAGTCACAGGTATGTGACACTGGACGACGACCCAATCCAGTTATATTGCTAAATGACACCCTGATCGGCTTTCCAAGACAAACAGAACTCCCCGTTACAAATCGCAAGAATGATGACAGTCCTTCAGTTTTCATGTCTCCAATCATCTGGCAAAGATACGTATATACTCTTTGTTCAACTAAGTTCATGGTGACTGGTTCTTCTATTGTTTCCAAAACCTTTGATGGGGTAGCCACCATAGAGTAATAGAGCAGGTAAATATCTGCAAGTGTCTTGCTACCCCAAAATACACGCTCAGAATTGGGGATTCCCGAATTAATAGCCATTATAGCTGGTAGCAGTTTTACTTCAAACTGATGCTTAGCCAGCTGCAAAACATTCTCTCTCAGGTTTTCTGGTGTTGGTAGCTCTCGCCCTCCAAATCTACTTACAATTGCCACAAGCTTAGCTTGAAGATCTGTAGAAAATTCTGTTGATTTTAGCCCTTGTTTTAGAAGATCCTGTTCGTACGTGTTTAGGCTATCAAGGAATGTAGATATAAGAAACTTATTGGGAACAATTACCCCGACTCCAAGCAACATAGTTGCAAGAACAGGAAATGCAATTTTAAGTGGTAGAAATGCACATTGCATGTATCCATTAGAAAGAATACGGCCCAGTACAGTAAACATTAATGTATCAGAGGTGGGTGAATTAGCGGTATGAGCAATGAGTCACCATCACAGCACTTCTTATATGCCATCTCCCAAAATGCTGATACCATATCCCTCATAATGCCACCCGCATCAATAGGCAATTCTCCCTTGAATCTAATGCGAAGCAGATATTCTTTGGTGACTTCTTCAGATGTGAAAAAATGCAGAACAGAATTAAAGAGATCTCTTCTATCTATTTCATGTAGTCTGCCTGGACAACATATTGATTCCATGAACTGATCTTGCTCCTCTGCAGCTATAGAAAATAAAGTAACGTGACTTTAGCAGCGTTACAATCATTAATGATTGAAGAACACACAGTAAGTCTTACTGTACGTACCAACCTTCCTGTAGCTTCTCTAACTCAGATTTCTTTCTTTCTTGAAACTGAGCTTTCTAGACAATGACAATAGATTAAAAAACTAACCATTGTGTGTTTATTAGTGAGCAATCAACATTAACCTATGGGCTTTACTTAAAATCATACGTTTGAAGCTTAACAATAAATAAGTCAGATCTTTTGTACTATGCTCCACCAACATCAGACAATAATTAATGTAGCTATATACCCATTCAAAAAAAAGCACTGTTGGTACGCATATATACTACACACGCAAATCCCGGTACAGACAGACAGACAGACAGACAGACAGACAGACAGCAGCAGTACCTGACCCTCGCTGTGCATGCATGCTGAGGGTTAATGACCTCATTAATATGTAAGTATTATATATTACTAACCTTAAAAAGATGGAACATATTAGTATCACCCACATACTCCACACATATCAAACACCCATTAGGGACCAGATTATCATCAAGTGTGTCTTCATTACTTGGCTTTATTTCCAGTCGAGGATAACCCTCATACAGTTTAAATGGGTGGTCCACCTCTCCAACAGCAAATATAAACTCATATAGCTCCTATAATGAATTACCAGTGATAAAGACTATATATTATCAAACACAGGACCATACCATAGCCGTAGTCTTTATGTCAAAGCGGTGCTCTAGCTTTCTACTGTCAGGAAAGCAAAAGGCCAAGTGTATGGGAGTGGACCTAGTTTCACTTTTACTAAACCTTAACTTCAAAAATCCCCGCATTTCTTCAACATTCTGCAAATAACATACATAATGTCTGAATGTTATCCCTGGGAACCATTTAACACACCTCCTGATTCTCTATTTCCTGTGCTCCAGCTTTAGCCTGCAATTTAAATACAGTAGGACATCCCTTAACGTTTTAAAGCCCAGATAACAATGTACACTTGGAGCTCTAGTGTAAACAGAGTTGTGAAATTGATAAGTACTGCACATTGTACATAACAATACTGAGGTCATACACTCCAACAACCTTCTCTGAGTCTATTTTTAAAGCTTCTTCAAAAGTAACATCCTGTTCAGCTATCAAAAACTGCCGCTGGGTTCGAGCGTCATTCATCTGCATGAGAGATAACATCCATCACATTGTTATATTATAGTCAATATATAATTATATGACCAGCTCTGGGAAAAGGCGCAAAACTCAAAGCTGTATTACTGATATTGTTCAATTAAATGCATTGAGTTAGCTACATACTGAAGCCATTTCATTACTGGAATGTGCTAACACAGTATAAATGTCACTGACTCTTATAATAAAAGTAGGATACAATGTAGACATTATCTAAGGTGTGTTGTCAGCAAAGCTAAAGAGCTCAAGGTATTATGCAAAGTACTTTAACTCCAGTTGCTTGAACTTCAGTTACACCACCAGTTACACCATCAGTTACATCATCAGTTACACCACCAGTTACATCATCAGTTACACCACCAGTTACACCACCAGTTGCACCACCATCAGTTAATTCAGTCTGAGGTTAGAGATTACATAACAACACACCTAATTAAGTTTGTTGATGACAAAATCACTTTTCCTAAGCCCAAATTGCACACTCCATAAATACAGTGATACAAACATTATAACTTATAGCCTACCAATATAGGATAGATATAGACAGGTCCAGATTTTCTCCTGCCATCAACAATAATATACTCCCCATCAGGAGTATTTTTTTCCGACGGGTGCAGTCTGCCACTTTGATCTGCCTCCAAGAGCATAAAACCAGTAAGATCATTTACGTGCTTGAATTTCCAAACTACACAATTGGACACTTCATGGCTCTACCTTTCCCCTTGGAATGATAGATTTATCATCAACCATTATAACTTGGACATTACTAGGCTTTGATCTAAATGCTTTCTTTTTCTTTTGCTGCCCCAATGCAACACATTCAGAAGCGGGATCAAACGCTTTCGATGGACGTTTAGGAGGCCGAGACGCAGAAGATGGGAAGAGACGACTAAGAATTTTTGCATCAGCAGAACTCGCTTTTCCTATGCGTTTGCATACATCGCTACCTTTTTGCCTTACATTGTCGGCCTATATATAAAAGAGGGGACAGAAGAGTAAACTCACAGCTACAAAGCAGCTAGTACTTGCTTACATCACCAGCTGGAGAAGAGACGGAAACAACAGTGATCTTATCACTGTCTTTAACATCGTCCTTACTTTCAACATTAATAAATGCACTCCATTTTGGCGACCACCGCTGGAGAAGGTAAAACGATTTCTTCGAGGAAGACGCCACGTCAGAGAGGTTTTTATCGGGAGGCATAAGCGACAGGCATCACCAACGCACTGCGAAATTTCGCGTTCAACTGCTCCAAGTAATCCCTCACGCATTATAAACAACAGCTTCTGAGACTCCCTGAACTCAAAAAGAACTTCTAATGCTGAGGAACAACGCGAACTTGTCCTGTCCATTTTCAGACACGTGGCATGGAAAGAGGATTGCGACATCTAGCACAACCACACCCACAGCGCTTTATACGTATATTATATAATAAGCTATAGCAAATGAGGAGATGGCTAACACTCGAAATAGACCCTAGCTATAGCAAATATAAAATGGAAGCAAGAGCTATAGCAAATACTCGCAATACTTGCTATAGGACAACACAAGGACCAATAGCAAATACTCCCAATATTTGCTATAGGAAGTGAAAATAAGAGCTATAGCAAAAGCCTTATTATGTATAGGTTATATCACGCCGATTTTTGTTACGGATCACGTGCCATACGCACGCGCGGGACTGACTCTCGATCGTTTCCGCGTAGCTTTCAGGTACGCGTATACGCGTTATTTATTCTCAGACTATACGTTTAAACCCTTGATTGGCGACGGGTTAGACTCCAGAAGGCCACCAGTTCACTCTATCATTAGTTTTGTACTATATATAATATACTTTGATATTGATGGTATATTATTGTAATGCTATTTTAATACTAAGGTTGTTAATTATCATTTTAAGGGGGTATAACATGAAAAATAGATTTGGCTGATATTTTGCAGGGTGACTAC
>JAODVQ020119257.1:0-16274 GCA_025400075.2 Phenganax stokvisi
AGCGTCAAGTCAAAAAGCATAGGAGCAAGCAGTCCAGATGTATATATGTCAGTGGATGCCGTGCATCTCATTGGTTGGTCGTAGTAATAGTAGAAGTCAGATGTGAACCTGGCTATTATACCATACTGGCTTCGACAACTTTTCGCTGATTACAAGATTAATTCTTTTAAAGCTAATGCCTTCAAATATTTAATCTTTTGTAATATAGTTTCGGAATGTAATTGTATGTATGAGTTGAAAGGCTAGATTAACAATGGGGAGGGCATTCGTTAATAACAGACGTAGCTACTAATTGTAGTTTGATAAGTGTACCCCGTTCACAGTAAACACATTTTTACTTGCTTATTCACTTACCACTACATTATCACGGAATGTTTATATTTCAGATTACACAGTTGGCCGTGTTCTCGGTGGTATGTTAGGAAAAGGCTTTATCACAGTTTCATTTAATGCTATCTATATTTGGTCCGGTGAGATTTTCCCTACCGTAGTAAGGTAATTCACAAATGATGTTCACACTTCTTACAAACCTTGTATTCTTATAAGAGCAAGCAAATCAAATTGACATGTACCATTGTTTTTCAGCAAATACAAGACGGTATACGACATGCATAATGAAAACAATATAGATATATACATAATTTTTTCATTATGATAGACTTCACTTTTACAACCATCTGCTTTTGTCCAACACTACTGCTTTATAAAGCGTAAGCATCGAACACAATTTTCTCTTGTCTTCTAGAAATAGTGGTCTATCTTTGGTAGGCGTTGTTAGTCGTGTTGGTGCTGTCTCATCACCTTTTGTTGTCGAATTGAAACGCATTCATCCAACTCTACCATTTGGCCTTATGGGCGCTCTAGCTGTAATCGCTGCCTTGTTAAGTGTGATTTTACCCGAAACACGAGGAATGCCTACAGCTGAAGTTTATGGAAATGATAGTACAGGTATAACGCTTTCAATAGCAATGCGAGCTTTAACATGAGCGACGTCCACACACTTATATTCACGAGCGCAATGATTACGAAGAAGTACCTCCGAAAATACAAAATCTAGAAATATGAC
Source organism: Phenganax stokvisi (assembly GCA_025400075.2). Lineage (NCBI taxonomy): Eukaryota > Metazoa > Cnidaria > Anthozoa > Malacalcyonacea > Clavulariidae > Phenganax > Phenganax stokvisi. Next base: position 1,067 of record JAODVQ020119257.1, read on the forward strand.
AGTTTGCAAAACTAACTTTATATTTTGTGCTTATTTTTATTTCAGACACGGCAGAAGACATTGCGTTGAACAGAAATGAAGAAGAAATGAATGAAAATTTCGACGAAGAAAAATTGGCGCATGCTTAACTTCAGAAAAACAACAAATGAATGCGAAAAAAGTTAGCAGCTATGAAAAATTTTCATGACAATTATCTTTGGACTCGGATAATAAAGTTATTACGCGTTTTCGACGGCATTAGTCGCAGAACAAGTCATTGACGACATTTCTTCGAAAAAAAAGTAGCAAGATTTTCGGTTTGAAAAATAAACTTTTTCATACCATACTATTAGTTTAAAAATTTACATTATTGAATTTTTGTCACACACAAAATATTTTTTGTAATAATGATTACTTTATGAAAAATTAGGAAATTTTCTTTTTTGTAATATACAAGACCTGTATATTTTTAATAAAATTATTTTTCTTTGGCATTCAATGTGAACTGCAAGTTGGCCATCAGCTTTTTGCGGTCTTGGTGATTTTATCTCTTCTGTAAACTTTCTACATTGGATCCATCGTTTCGGGTTTTGTCAAATTGAGCTGAAACATCTCCTTGAGCGTATCAGAGAGTGGGGGGCTAAGCCTCATAAATAGAACGCCCCAGGAAAATTTTTAATTTTCTATAACTCTTTAACGCTATTACCTGCTGGCCGCCAAAAAATGTGGGAGCTAAAGCCCCCCCCCCGCCCCCCACGTCTCTGCGGTTCCTGGTCTTGCTTTAAGTCTTTTCATGAAAACTTACAAAACCTGTCTATAATGCACATTTACATGAAGTAATCAAGCATACTACTGCTGAAGCGTTTTATCACCTTCCCATGGATCATTACGCGCATCTTCATTGAAATATCTACTGCTTCCTCGTGAAGCCTTGAAGGCTCACGGAAATGTTGCAATTCTTCGGGCGTCTGCGGAGGAGACAGGCTATCGTAAGAGACTGAATTAGAAAAGATTCAATCATGATTGTAATTCGTCGGGCTATGTTCTGAAACTGTCAACGATATAACGATCGTATCTTTTGTTTTCTTCCCGTTTGCGGTTTCGAACTAGGAGGGAAGGTCAACATGAAGCACATTCGTGATGAAAGCATGTATCGTTTAGGGAGACTTACAAAACAAAGTGCTGTCGTCGTGTTACGCGCATGAATAGTAATTTACTTTGATCTTGACCCTAACCCCAAACTTATTACTAAATAACCAACCAATCACAATTTATGACCGTAATGCCAGAATGCAACTTGTATCGTTGTATTACGGTCATACACGCCAAAATACCACTTGAGTACGTCACACAACATGACACTACAACTATATTGGCCAGGTCGTGGTTATCACTTGGAGGGATTTATAGAACATTTTCAAATTTATTTGAAAGTCATCATGACATTGAGTCACACCAAAAACGAATCCAGACTCGATCCGCCTACGGGACCATCCCACATAAACAATGTGTTGTCATAGTAAACTCCTACAAGGCCATTACGAAACTACTCAGGAATTTACTCCATATGGGACACGAAGCAATCCTACTAATTTGTCACGACTCGCATCACACGATTTGTGCGCCAAAACGCAAAAATACGAGCACGTATTCGTTTAGTTGTTGCATACAAACCACGCAAAAAAGCATAAGCCAGGTGGCGTTATTACTTCACGACAAATCATAAACAGGAAACTGTGATACTAGGGACTTGAACTGAAAACTCTTTATAAATTTGCATTGAAGACCATCACACAATATAGGAAAGGAAATGGTGACATATATTAACATTTGTTACGTTATGGAGTGGACGTACTTGTCAGTTTCTTCTTAACTCGGCAATGTTACTGGTTCTTCAGTTCCCCTCTTTTAATCATGACAAAACTTCTCATATATATAATATACATTTACACGTATGATTTGCAATTATTGTTTCAAAATTTTTGCATACGCAAAGAAAGGACAACGACCGAAAGTATTTAGTGAAATATAACGGAAATATTTGTGAGCAAGGTTAATCCTTGTGTTATGAACAACTGAGGCGTGTTGGAATCCTCAAAAACAATGATTTGTCCCATCTCCCCTTTACTCCTCACAAAAGGGCAACTTTTCCAAACAAGTTTTTATGGGCATGTATTTTTATTTACACATTTGCTTTGTGTACATAAAATTTGTTTATCCGTGTTCCCTTGCAATTTGTCGTTATTTGTTAGCTTTTCCTCTAGACAGACTACATTTCTAAACAACAGTAGATGACAAACTCTGCAGACACATCACACTGCACGTGCAGAAATAAGAAGGGAACACGCTTCTAAAATTTCCACACATAGTAACATTCCGTGTGAAACATTAATAACAGATTATTTTTAAACTATGCTATGCATGCAAGCGAGGAAGCTTGCCAACACAACGCATTTAAACCGAAAAGAGATCTGTCATTGTTCAGAGAGTCTAATGAGAAGTGAAAACACAATTTAATGACGCTTCGATTTGAAACTGAACCGATTCAAAACACGAAATTGCAAATCAGTCATGCTTTTAGGAAGTATTTTCCGAGTTCACTTAAAAAACTTCTCGAAATATCTTTCGTTGGTATTTTTATGCTTTTTGAGTTTCCAAAGTGGATAATTTGTCCGGAAACTAGAGATTTGATCTTCATGTCTGCATTACAGGTTGTTGAGGGCTCATTGTCCCTTTCTCAAGTGGTATATCATTAGCAAAATATCACATATGTCATTACCAAAGTAACATCAGTGAAAGACAAGCGCGCAAATAAACTGGACTGTACCGCGCACACTAAAACTGGCGTGTGCTAAGTTACTGCAATTGTAAGCTTCTCCAAGAAATATCCTTACGACAACCAGCAAAAACTTATCTGTAGCCACAGTCACATTTCAACCTGTGAATCTTGGTCTCCTAACGTATATTGCAACGAGAGAAAAATCACGTCAAGCATTTTCAAATACGGATCCAGCCTGCAAAACTAGAATCCACGCTCACTAACTCCAGTTCATGAACTCAGTTTTATACAATGTTAAAGGAATGAACTATATTTAAGCGAAAGTAATCCATATTTCGAGCCATAAGTTGCAAGACAGCGAGCCGGACAAGTCAAGATTCATGGCTATGCAAGCTTTAACACCAAGATGCACGTTTGTTTCACTGAGATGTGCGCTGGTGACACTACGCCTTGCAATGGAGTTCATGATTTGTCGATTCCTTCACGCCATTCCGTTATTCCATCCAATTGTGGAAAACCATATCACGCAGAAAGCGCAGATTAGAATGGTGAAGGAAAATTATTGGCATTCTTTGTTTGGTTGGCAAATGTTTAAGGAATGCTGGAACATGGAAATTATGGATTTACGAAAGCAAGTTAGCCAAGGTGAATAATGATAGTGCAATTCTCATATAAGTAGATACGATTTCCGCAAGGCAATAAAGTCGACTGTACATTGCTAATGAATTTCTTATTAGCACACTTTCTTTTGAACAAGGTAAATCGCCTTGCCAAGCCCATATTGATTTGAAATATATTTCAAGGCAACTCACACAAGCGAAGAAAAAAAAATATAGAAGTTTCGTTTGGAGAAAACAAAACAATATTGTAATCGCACTCATAGTCATATCTAAAGCTTCTTGTGTCGTCTTGCACTCAGATCATACTCATAGTCGGATCGAAACCGTTCTAAAATCTCAGTTACATTCCTCGAAATTGCAATCAAATCTTATGCTGTGTAGTATCTTGTAGTCGCAATCGCACTTGTACTTGTGATCAAATGTTAAGCTTCTTAAATATTATGCAATACCTACTGTCATTCACTGTACATCACGTTTTTACGCGGAAATATTTAATTTATACTTAATATTCTCTATTTCCTAAGGAACCGACATAATTGACTCATCCTTAGTCTGTGCGGACGATGCCAAATGCGTACGACTCGTAGATCTGCCTAGAATCGGTCGACCGTTAGTTTTGAACTTTGGAAGTAGCAGCTGACCTCCGTTCATGGCAAAATTGGCCAGGTTCAACGAAATCGTACGAGATTTCGGCGACTTAGCCGATTTTGCAATCATCTACATTTCTGAGGCGCATGCGCAGGATGGATGGGCTTTTAAGGTTAGTTAAGATAAGTTTTAAAAATACCGACTGTAGCGACTTATACGTCACGGTTAAGTTGTTCTTCAACTTGACATACTATTTCACAATTCCTTCTAGAATAACTATGAAATTCGTCAGCATCAAAATTTAAATGAAAGACTCGATGCAGCTAAGTTTGTCTTGGCTAAAAATCCGCCATGTCCCGTCTACGTCGACAGTATGGCTAACACGATGAAGACAGCTTATGCGGCCCTTCCCGAGAGGCTTTACGTCATTCATGAAGATAAAATCGCGTACGTTGGAGGCCTGGGACCCGATGGATATTCATTGGACGAATTGAGAAGGTGGTTAAGTGAATATAGGAACAATGCTAGACGAAGAACGTGGTCAAGATAGCAAAAAGGAGGAGGATTATGGATTGTTGAAAATAGAATGTTTATATATATATTATATATATTTGACGAAGACTTAAAGCATCAAGTCGAAAGCTCGAACTGTCAAACAAACACACACAAACACACACACACACACACACAATACTAATCTAAGCATGCTACAATGTATCTCAAAAATAAGGTCGAGTGTAGGTAATGTTCTGAAATATACTAAAAATTTTGATTTTCCTTGTCAAAGGTATATTTTTCAAACGCAGGCCTCATCAGGTTATGTGTCAAAACTTCATTGAAAAAAAGTCAAAACACTATTTAAATCACCGGCCAAGCCTACTTTGACACTCGACATCACGCGAGAGATACAATTGTATAATGAATAATTGTACACCGCCCTATTCATACCTTGCTAATATCAAAAACGCAATCATAAGAATGTATATGTATCGTAGCAAATGATTATATAGACAGGAGAGGACATTATATGGTATAGCTATAGTCGATCACCCTTCATTATGTACAGCGAGACCCAATAGTAAAAGCTCATTAACGGAACGGATAGAACCAGCTGCTGATCAGCCCAACATTGAAATGACTGCAGCTGCTAATTGATAACCAAACTTGTAAACGTGTATTTGTTCTTGTTTCAAAATGTATGATTGTCCAGACACAAACGTAGATCAGTGCGAAGTCTGGACATGATGTTTTATTTTGTACGATAACCAATAAATACTACAGTTGTTTATCAACAATTTATGTGATAGTATTTTTTTACATATGTGTGTTTAGGGAACTTGTTAGTTGTACCCATTTAGCAAGTGAATTCATCAAAATACTTGTCAAGGCAAACTTGTTCGTCTAAACACGAGCACGTAAACTCGTTTTAGAAAAAAAGGGTTGAATTCTCCAGTTTGAAACACATGTGCTTTAACCATGTGCCAACTACACCCACAAAACACCTCAGCGCTTAATTAATTAGCATATAATGCGCGCGCCAACATTTCAGCGCCTCGGGCTTTGTGCTCGAATTTTGATAGGAAGCCATTTCTCACGTGTACGCAATTAACACCTTATTGGAGACGACAAATCATAATTACTAAAGAATTTGTTGTTTTAAATGTACCACAAACAAGCACATACTGAAATCGTTTCATTCAAATTTGTTCAATTCGAATTATATTAAGTATTTTCTGATTCAATGATTTCTAATTTGTCGCTTGAAGTATAGGTGTATTTATGTTTGCTGAGCACCTGCACGTCATATATTCCAATTAAAATAAACTGAAGTTCTTATCCAATTTAATACATCCGGAATTCTATACATCTAAATGCAGAAATTAAATTAGCCGTAGCTTTAGTGCAATACGCAGTAAGCGGTAGATATAAATTTAGTCACAAGGAGATCATTGAAATATTAACTAGATTGGATTAAGATCTTCAACAATAAGAACCTGCTCTCAATAAAATGAGATCTGGGCAAATTATTATCCATTAATTTATAGAAAAGTGGATTGACGGATTCATGGAGTGTAATTACGTCATCGTCGTCATGACAATTGCAATTTTATATTAACCGTGCACTTGCAGAATGCACGTTGAAGGCGAAGTCAAAACGGGAATGTACTTTGGAAAAGTGGCCAAAATCTTCGTTCTATCTTTTTTGGTCATGTTTATGCAAACTTGTGCTTGTTGAAGACATAATCTTTGAAGATAGAGACTTTAGTCAAGTGTATAAACCATATATTAATGACCATGCCTTCACCATGCACACAAGTTTGCATAACATGAGAAGATGGAACAAAGATTTTGGTGAACTCTCCAAGCCATCCCTCTATGTCTTCATCGTGTACCATGATCAGTCTAGTTTTTTCTACCATATGGCTTTTGCAGTTTGTTTGTGAAAGCCACAATCTTCTTTCTACAATCGCGTGACATTGCTAATAACGGGTAAAGTGTTTTTCAATTTCCGGGCACGCAATAAAAAGAGTTGCAATCACGCGATGGAATACAGACAGATTCTCACGACTACAACAATTCCTTCCAAAAATGCTGACTGAAAGATGAAAATCATAAACGCAGGAAAGTAACCATACACTTATAGCAAGTTACTTGAATTGATAGATTTGGCTTAAATCGATCTTTACATGTCCCTAGCATAATGAAGTGACGGTTTAAGACGACCGCTTTGCCCGCATGGACGGAGCACAAGAATTTTCTAATGTGCGTTGTGGCGATCGACAGAGATTCCATTGACAGCAAAAACGCATGTTTCAAAATGCACGCATCGCCCGCGCGGCCAATGGAAGATCGCTTCCACTTAAGTATTTTGGAACAGAAACATGCTTTAAGCAAACACTTATTCTCTTTTTGTCTTTCATCTCTTTTTACTGAATTGTACAAAAACAACTAGATCGCGTGCACAATAATATAGCGCAAGTTCAAATCACTTAAAAACTTGATTCATTTTTAACCGCACTTCTGTAAACAAAACTGCATTGCGTGCAAATCACATAGTGTTTTCCCAAGCACCTCTTATAACCTCCTTTCATGGCAACTCGTAACATGTATAAAGTCATGGGCTCTTAGTGAGTCACACGCGTCATAGCCTGAGAAATGAAACGACCAAAAAATTTTCACATCCGCGTTTTGTCTTTAAATGGAAATAAACCCATTTTCGTCAACTCTTTTTCTCTTTGTTTCGCTGCTCTCCAACTCCAGTTGCTTTTGCTTCAACAATGGAAATAAACCCTTTGAATAGAAAGCTTGTATACAAACAGTTGAATGTTAAAAATTAAGGACGATCCACTTTTCCGTTTGGGCGAGGAAAATATTTGGGTTACTGGACGATCACAGATCGCTCTGACTACAGTACATTCGAGTCCACAGGGATGGGATAGCCAGTTCTATCCCATTTAAGTGCATGAAATATTTTCTTGACGAATTAAGGATAGTTCCATAGTTATAGTGGCTTTTATGAATAGCATAATTAGTGGAGTGGATGCTTCGAAGATACAAGTCCAAATTCCGCTCGAGACAACGAATTGTCGATTAAGAACTTTTTGTTTGCAAGCACGAGGGCGCATTCAGAGAAAATGCATTTGTACTTCAACTCTCACGGAAAAGTTAAAAATAGTGGGAATTCTCGCCTAAAGGCACAAAATCGTGTTATCTATATCGTTCAAGGAAATCCTATATTCGCTACTTATCGAGTGGTAAGCCCAGTGACGCTTGCAACTACTTGAGCAATTTCAAAATAATGAGATTTGAAACTTGAAAATCCGCATGAGGCATGCATTATTTCACAGCAAAACAACACGCTGGGGTGATTCTGAACAAGTACGTGTGTACGAGTCAGGCTCATTACACGTCGCTAATCTAGGATTTAGATATTTTATATACACGAAAACCATGTGATTTCTGCACAAATGTATTACAAAACAAGTTCATTTAGTCTCTAAATATTATGCATATTTGAAGTGAAGTAATCAGGGCTGGGTTTCACTGAGCAGAACTGGACGGATAGTGGTGAATTTGCAGGAATCAAGGGAAAATAATTTTGATTAAATTGATGTCATAGCTACGCATTGCAGTTTTGTACATGTTAACTAAGACATAAATTTGTGAAAAAAGTTTGATTTTCTTGCTCCTATGATACTAGGAAGCGAAAAACACGAAGATTTGGTACAATGCAAATCGAAAGCAGCCTTCATGACGTAAAGCAGACACTGCAGTACATATTCAGTCCATGAGCAACTAGCGTTCAAGGAAAGCACGCTGACGGATATATTCACTCTTTGGATGCATAGTGGCTAGGTTTTTTTCCACTTTACTGAAGTTCAATATCTCTTGGTCAATACCCAATGAGCTATATACTTTAAAAGCGAGTAACAAAAAAAAACAATTCCATTTGGTATATCTTTATTTGTCCTATAATATACAAAATAATATTCACACTAAATTTACATAAAATTTTAAGCAGTTATGAATGTATTAACGTTGCATTTTATAGCATCATCAAGAATTTAAGAACATAATACATGCTTTCCTTAAAAACCGTCATAACAATACTTCAAACTAACTTAACTTTTTACGGTAAGTTCGTGCACGTGTACATTTTCATCTATATTTACACATCTTATTAAACAGGCGATAAAAACGTCGAACGTTTCTCTTGTTGGAAATCAATTTGAGCAACTGAGCTCATCAATTTGCATATAGTATATATTAGGCAAATAAAAAACTAGACCTATATACTGGCTTGATATATAAACTCTAGATATAATAATATCTGCTATACAAAACGCTGAGTTTTATTAAATATATTTATATTATTATTTGTGCAATTGCAATAATTTGTTGCTTTAACTGTACATATTGAATACTAAGCGCGAATGCAAGTATTTATCGTCTAGCTGAAAATTTCGAAAATTGAAAAGCTTCGATTTGTTTTCATTTACAGTTCAGAGCAAGGACTAAATATATTGGTACAAGAAATTGATTTCATTCATCAATTGACGATATTATCAACGATGAAAGGTCAACCTTAAACAGCCTCAAGGCTTGGCTGGAGAGAAACATCATGGCTTTATATATCAAAGCAAAAGGTTCAATTCCAAAACAATTGCTTTGTTTAGATATTTCAAAATCGTATCCTTAAATATATAAAATAACATGAGATTTCTGAAAGAATTATTTCAAAAATTGAACTTTTCATGTGCTTAAGTTGATAGAAATGACTTAGGTAGTAATATTTTTCAGTTCGGAACATGAAAAACCCAACGTTTTCTCGCTCTCTGTATTCAACGCAAAAATTTTTGTCCTCAATATTGTGCAAAAACTAGCTTTTGAAACGAGAATAAAGTGTTTGCTAGTCTAAATCCAGCCATGACACAGTTTCCATGCATGCTTTGCAATTACACATACTCAAACACCTAATAAAAACTGACAAATTTCGTTTGTGCTTTTTTTCATTGTGTCAATTGGTTAATTCCACTTTTCAATCATCGATCTATTCAGTTTAACGCGAAAATATCAAGAATTAAAATATGACTGCATCTCTTTCTAATTCAATGCGACAAGTTATTCATTAGTTAGCTAAATTTGACTTGCTTAATTAATTGCTGTGTTATTAATTGTTGTATATTAATGATTAATGAGAGTTAGCTGATTAATGACTAAACAACCGCAATTATAAACGCATCACTTCTGCGTTTTTTACAGACAAATATCATCTAATGTTTTCAAGTTCGATTCGAACAATTCACTTCTCCCATATAACAAACATTCAGAGTTATCCCTTTCCTTCCATCTTCATTGCAACATCTTTAATCATTTCTTAATAGTGCGGTAGCCATCTTTTGGTTTACCTGCGCATGTTTCAACATCTTTAAAGGCAACTGCTTCATTTTTTTCTCAAATGCCTGAAGCCAAGATTGTACCTCATTCAAATTATAATACATAGGTCCAACACCACCAAGATATGATATTTTGCCTTCGAAAAGAACGAATAATCTTTCCGGCAAAGCCGCGTATTTCTCATTCGCATTATTGTCCATTGAATCAATAAAAAGTCTAACATTTGTCAAATCCATGTCAGAACATAGAAGTTTTGCTGCTTCGAGTCTTTCCTCGACAGTGCGATGTTGTTTGATATTCACATTTTTCTGTGAAAGAAATATGAAATAAGTGTTATTAGATATATTGGGATAACTATAGAATTTTAACTGGAAATGAAAATTATTTGGACTACAATTATAATTTTAATTTTGCTTCAATTTGGTCTAATTGAATTATTACTTTCATTTTTTGATGCCGATTTTTTTTTGGCATGTAAAGATGAAGGTATACAATGTTCGCAAACACTTACTACACTACTGTTGAGCAACTAACTATACGTGACAATGTAATAATCTTCTTTTACAAAACTTTCTTTTATTCGCGTCCATAAAATCTTTATGTCATTGCTTAAACTACGACAGTTTCTGTTTCTATGTATGTAAACTATCAACCGACGCGTTGACCTTTAGACAAATTGCTAGTACAGTTGAATCTCCAAGGAAATACGCCCCTTGTATAATTAAAATAAGGATGCGATTCCAAGATTGACTAATACATTTCTATAGCTACGTGGATATTGCCTAGTTTCGCATCGTATGCATTGAAAATAAATATAGATATAATTCGCCAATGTTTACCAATTATCGAAATCTATATAGCTTTATTTGGTTATCGAAAGTCGTAAAAACTTCAATTGTTTCTTAATAAGTGCCATTCACTATTTGAGGGGAAACATTATATATATTATATAAATTAAGTATATTATATACATTAAATTAAATATATTATATATATTATATATAAATAATATATCATATTGCATGGGAGATTTATTAACATCCTTCATTATGGAAAACCTACAGTTGCATAGGACGAAAGTTTATTGTCATTGCATGGAACTTCATAACCCAAAACTTTGTTTGCTTCCTGATCGAAAGTAAACAAGTCTTGTTTCTACGACCTTTGATAAATTTATATCAGGAACCGGCATCAGTCCGGATTCTCGTTAGGAAAAACCTTAAAGACTTTATCAACTTATTATACAGCGAGACGAAACAACATTTTTTCTAAAGAGCATAATTGCTCATCTTTCTATCCTTTAATAGTCAGAAAATTACAAGATTGCTATTATGACAATCTTGCAAAGTTAGGCTACATATCAAGGTCAAATTTTGCGATATAACTTTCACTTAATATGTAGTAACAAATTCAAAGCTAGATTATTGCGAAATGTTTGCATAAATCGGCTGTACCTAACAGCAGGTGTTATTCGTATTAGAAACGCGGTTACTAGACTATGAAATGTTAACAAAGTCCAATATAACGACAGTTACCATGCAATTAATAGGAATGGTAGCGCACTTGATCCACTTGAACTTTCACTTTAACCAACCAAGAATCGCTGGGTATTTTTTTTTGGGAGGGGGAGGTTATTAAAAATGCGATTCGTGTATTAGGCAGCATTTGAACTAAACATTAATTCAGTGTAAGTTTTCTAAACACTATTTGTTCGCACCTAAGTTTATTTAATATACTGAAAACCGCCGGTTTTTCCTGTAAGTGTTTCAGTTTCCTGCTGTGATAACATTTCATTAATAAGAAATGATCAAATCAAAGCATCCTTCCACAACTTTACAACACTTCACCACTTATATATATATATAGTTACTTAACTTAAGTTAATTTAAAATGTGGAGAAATTGAATAAAAGAAGAGACAGTTACCTCAAACGACCACTCATCAGAGGCATGTGCTTCCTCTATATAAATAACGGCAAAATCTGCAACATTTGAAAACTTTTTTGAAGTTTCCAAAAACGTTTGCATTTCTGCCATAAATGGGGGTCAGCTGCAGCTTCCAAAGTTCAGAACCAAGGGTCTGCCACATCGTTCCAGCTCAGAGAGGTTCACCCTTTGATGGATGGAAAGGAGTATAAGATCAAAAAGGCGAAGGATAGAAAGTTTGAAATAAACATAGAAAAATCTTGGTTTCAACTATCTAAATCAGCGATGTCCTACTGTCTTTATAATTAGTAATCATTAAGTAAAAAATCTCATAAAAGTTTTTGTCTGTTGGAGATCATTTTCGTTTTCATTGATCAGAGGCAATGGAATTTGAAAACATTGCCGATGCATTATACGATAGACGAAAATCAAACTTATTGCAGGAAAATATGCAGAAGAAACACAGAGCAAAAACGTTTGAAATAATGCAAAATGTAAACTGAAAATCCCTATTGTCTTTTAAAACAATTTCGGCATGTAGCTGTTCGGCATGCAGATAACTGCCTATACTCTATCAGCTAAAACAAGCAAACTCAAGCCTTGTATCATATCGAATTGCCCACCCTATCAAGCGAAAAGACTAGAATTTTTTTTTTCATCTCGTCAATTTGAGCATGCACCGTCTTTATATAGTGAAACCCACTGTTATGCTGACGGGCAAAAGCAATTAAGAGTATAGAATCTTAAGACCAAAGATCATGTTGGTACGGTATTGCATAATTACCTTTGGAGATTTGTCGTGTCTAGAAGTTGAGCATCTGGAAACTTCTTTCCTTTTTGCACTTTGCATTTTATGCACATACGAGCCATTCTCCAAAGCGCTTTCATCATTTCTACGCCAAAGAGCGAATTCAAATACATCTCAGGAGGCAGTTTAACGCCAGAAGCTGCCTCGAATAATTTGGGTACAAAATACGTGCTGTAGGGCAACAACACGAGAATATTTCCAACGACGCCAAGAAGGAGAAGCGCTACGAAAGCAGCTCCGAAGCAGAGGGCATCGGAGCAAGCCCGTGCTAGCGTTCTCAACGACATTGCACTCTGTGGTGCTACCCAAACTGAGCAAGTTGTGAATGTGCCGTGATCTTTTATCCACACATCGTTTGCGTGGGCACGCCATTATAAAACCTGGATGCCAGAAATCTGGACTGCAATTGGATTTGGAAAAATCACACGGATACAAAAAGACTTTAAATTCCATGATCTTTCTTGCAGTAGTAAAATGATATAGTTGAACAGCGAAGTTGATCATATAGATCGATAAAGCGTAAAAATCCACATCCAGGCTATTGAAAAATAAAAGCTATTGCCTTGGTAAGCCTCCTAGGGCAGCGAATGGTGGAGAAATTCAGAAATATGTACCTTTGTAAGAACAAGCAAATCAACATCTATGCTTCATTGCTCATGATAAATGCAACTTGACCACTATCTGCAGTCGTCTAACACTGCTTAGCGAAACCTAGCGATTAGCACTGAGTATATATAGGTTATCTTGTACAGACAAAGACAAAAGTACACTAAAGTTTGCAACAGTGCGGAATACATAGGACTTCAGGTTCAAGACGAGTCTGTGCGAACTAGATGAGTCCGAAACGTACTAGAGGTCTTCATGAATCCAGGTTATATTATGTGCTTCGTAACATTTGCGTGAGGTTAAAGAAGGTTAGCTTAGGCACTTGAGACACTTGAAAAGATAATAGATGTGATTGCAACCTATCATCGCCTTGACGAGTCCGCAAGCGACCAAAATATTATTCTGTATACCCTGAAGGAATGAAAGTATATATTACCTTCAATTCTAAGAGCTGACACTTTATATCTATACTTGCACAAAAGAACAAGTTTTCTTTGACAACTTTCTTAACGAGTTCTTTCGATCGTATGTACGAGCAACAAGTTAAAGGCAACACAAAATTGCCTTCTTGAAAAGATAACTTACAACTAGCTTTGAAAAAAGGTTCTTTGTCAAGAAAAACGTTAGTCATTTTCATTGCACGCTGGGCAAAAAGTTATCAAGGAAAACTTGCTTGCCTTCACGGAGTCAAAATGTGTGTAAAGAACACGGAGCTTGCATGCTGCTTTGGTATTCTGACTCAGTAAAAATAGATCTCTCCAGGAAACTAATAAGGTCAAGCAGAGTGAAGACGCATTTCAATCGACAAGTGTCGCACAGGAAAATAATTTCAAAAATCTCAAGACGACATTTTGGCGTTGCGCAGTTCCACAATTAGTTCATCCATTGCATGCATTTATGTCGGTGTACGACCACAAAATGATATAATAAGACAGTTGAATTACGATTCAATGAAATATAATTGGGTTTGATTGCATAATTGTGACAAAAAGAGGAAATAGTGATTCAGTTTTTTCGAGAGCAAATCATTTTAACTTGTTTTACAATTGCAATCATGTCCCTATCACTGACAAGCAATTAGAGTGTGGTGACGCATTGGATATTAAAATGGTAAACTGTTAGGTATAATTGCATTACGACGTCTAGCAATTTTACTAAATTTAAGATTGCATTTCTACACCTACAAGAGTTCAGTTCATTTAGAAAACTTAGAAATGACGAAAATCACGGATTGATCAGTGATCTGGACAGAACTGAGGCTTTTGGAATCGTTCCTACATTACGTCAATTGAAGAAGATTAAAAAGAGGCAGCTCTTGATTTCAATTGGCTTTACTCTGAATATTATTGAAAACTTGAGACCATTTCCTGCAGTTTATTTTCGATGTTACAAAGTACTTTTTTCACTTCTCTCTCTCTCTCTCTCTTTTGCAATTTATTGCGTGACTCCGAAAACTCCTTAGGACACATGTGACGTATACGTCACGAAAGTCACGCGATAGAGCTCCGTGCTTTAGTCCTTGGATTCAGACTTGTAATAAACGGTTTTCTCATTGGTTGCATGGTTTTAACAATGAAACGCGTTAAAACTACATAGTTCAGAAAAACTTACTGATCATAAAACATGTTTACTTTAAGCAGGAGCTATATAGGTTGATGGTAATATTGATCCTATGAACTATATATGCATTTTGAAAATCTCAGCATGAACGGTTCTAAAAATGGCAACTATAAGCCTTACGTCAGGAATTGATCCTGATGCGCATTGATGTAGGTGCTCTTCCGACCAAGCACAAATTCATGTTTAAATACATAAGCACGTATCGGGGTTGGGTACCACACCTATATGGTTACACGTTATGCAACAAGCAATTCCATGGTCTTAGTAGGAGATACACGCTATTTTATACTGAAAAACGCTTTCATATAGTTGCAATATGAAAGAAATTCTTTCAAATTTAAATTATATTCAGTAGACTTCAAGTCTCAACGAGTGTCAGGTCTTT
>JAODVQ020119574.1:0-38663 GCA_025400075.2 Phenganax stokvisi
GAGGCCGCTTGAGTCCCTAAACACAAACTGTCCACGAAAACGGGGCAACTCCACCGCTGACTTCGGCGCCATCCTGCGAGACGTGGGTTTCGCGATGATCACCGAGATCGTCTGGTCGAAGGACGGCACTGGCGGGCGTTGGGGATCGGCGAACGCGCAACGGCCCATCTTCGGGAGCTATCCGTATCCACCGAACTTCCTCTTCAAGAACGTCCACGAGTACATCCTCGTCTTCTCCAAAGCGCCGTCCAGGAAGTCAAAGGGCCCCAAGGTCGTCCCCTACGACGAACTGATGTCCCTGGAGGGCGCGCCGGCCTTCGTGCGGGTTGCCGGAGATTGACGGGCCGTGGAGTACGAGTTTCACCTTCAGGACCCGACATCGCGCGACACCGTGTATCTGTTTGAGGCGATTCTCGAGGCGTTGTCCGGTGCGGAAAGCTGCGAGGGCATGTTCGCATTCGCGTCTCGTGCCGGCGTGGATTCACTGATCGGCGACCCGGCCACTCAGAGTTTTCTAAGGCGGTCCACGATGTCATTACTCGTCGGCATTGACGCGGTCACTGATCGGCAGGCTCTTGAGTGCTTGCGAGAGCGGGAGAGCGAACATGACCACCTGAGCGTGCGGGTCTTCAAGAACCCGACCAGCGCGCTGTTCCATCCGAAGATTGCGCGCTTCAGCTATCCCGACGGGCGACGGTCGGTGATTGTCGGCTCGGGCAATCTCACACCAGGGGGTCTTCAACAGAACTTCGAGGCCTTTAGCGTGATGCGGGCCGCTGCCGACGAAACGGCGGGTGTGGCCTCGTGGGATCGTTTCCTGGCTGATCAAGATTCCTACATCGAGGGCATCGATAAGGAAGCACTGGAACTTGCGGCCCGGAACGTCTCGAAACGTCGGAGACGCGACCGGTCACGCTTGACGAGAGTTTCCACGGTCGTCGAGGCGGATATGGATGGCTCCGTCGTCGGGGAAGGAACCGGCTGGTTCCTGGTCGCGCACGTCCCCAGAGCCGGGGACAGGTGGACTCAGGTGCACTTCAATCGCCCCGTCATCGAGAACTTCTTCAAGATTCAGCACGGCACACACGAGCGGGTGTATCTGCGTGAGTACCGTGGAGAATCGGGTTACGGCGATCAGGAGGTGCGACCCTGCGTGTACAGCGAGCGCAACAAGAACCTGAAGATTGAAGTGGCTTCGCATGCAGGTGACGCCTATCCAGAGGACGGACCGCCCATCGCCGTCTTTCAGGAGCTTCAAGTGCGGTCGTTCGCGTACATGCTCCTCATGCCGGGCGAGCCGGGCTACGAGGAGTTGAAAGGCCTGACGAGCGACTTGCCCTCGGTCGGCAAAGGGCTTCCACGCGTCGTCGCGCGAGGCGATAGGGTCGCGACGGCATGGCCGAACTGTCCGCTGGTGGAGAAGCCGGCACCAAGCGCTTGACCATCTCTGACGAGGCGAAGTGGCACTCGCCCGAGGCCCTTCGCTTCGAGCAGGTCACGAAGTCCTACGGCACCGAGGCGGGCGCTGTCGAGGTGCTGCGGGGCATCTCGTTCTCTCTCGATACGGGCGAAGCGATGGCGGTC
Source organism: Phenganax stokvisi (assembly GCA_025400075.2). Classification (NCBI taxonomy): domain Eukaryota; kingdom Metazoa; phylum Cnidaria; class Anthozoa; order Malacalcyonacea; family Clavulariidae; genus Phenganax; species Phenganax stokvisi. The sequence goes on from JAODVQ020119574.1 coordinate 1,585, forward strand.
ACCGGTCCGTCCGGCAGCGGTAAGAGCACCCTGCTTCACCTTGCCGCGACGCTCGAGACGCCGAGTTCGGGCAGCATCCGGATCGGCGGAGAGGTTGCCCACGACCTGCCGGAACGGGAACTGGCGGCGTTCAGGAGCCGCCGCGTCGGCCTGGTTTTCCAGGATCACTACCTGCTGCCGCAGTACACGATGCTGCAGAACGTCCTGCTGCCCACCGTGGCCGCCGGGAACGGAGAGAACGACGCGGAAGGACGCGCGCGGGCGCTGCTGGAGCGGGTTGGCCTGGGGGCCCGCGTCGATCATCGGCCGGCCCAGTTGTCGGGTGGCGAGCGGCAGCGGGCCGCGATCGTGCGCGCCGTGATCAACCGGCCGAGCCTGCTTCTGTGCGACGAGCCGACGGGGAACCTGGACGGGGAGACGGCCGGTTCGGTAGCCGATCTGCTGCTTGAGCTCCACGGCGACGAGGAAAGCGCCTTGATCGTCGTGACCCACAGCCTGGAGCTGGCCGCGAGGTTGCCGCGCCGGGTGGAGTTGCGCGCCGGCCTGATCGAGGAAGTGTCGCCGGAGCAGGCGGCCGGAGGCTGACGCCGTGGTCGCTGCTCGCCCGTCCGGGCCTCTGCCGAGTCTCCGTCACTACTGGCGCTCGAACGTCGCCGTTGTGCTGACCGCGGCGGTGGCGGCCTCCGTGCTGACCGGCGCCCTGATGGTCGGAGATTCGGTGCGGGGAAGCCTGCGCCAGCTCACCCTCGATCGTCTTGGCGGGATCGATCATGCCCTGCTCGGGGCCGGCTTCTTCCGCGAGGAGCTTCGGGACGAACTGGCCGGCGATGCCGGGTTCACGGCACGTTACGGTTCGGTGTCGGCCGCGATCCTGATGCAGGGCAGCGTCGTGGAACCGGAGAGCGGCCGGCGCGCCGCCCGGGTCAACGTCCAGGGCATCGACGACGGGTTCGGCTCCTTCTTTCCGGGCGCAGCGGAGCAGCTCGACCTGTCCCGCCGCGACGGCCAGCTCTTCGCGTCGCTGGCGGTCAACCGTTCGCTGGCAGAGGCTCTGGCGGTTGAGACCGGCGACTCCGTCGTGCTCTACCTCGAGCGGCCGAGTGAGGCGCCGCGTGCCAGCCTGATGGGAGAGAAGGCCCCTGAGGACCAGTTGGAGAGCATGCGGCTGAGCGTGGTCTCCGTGCTCGAGGACGAGGGCCCCGGCCGCTTCCAGTTGTCGCCGCACCAGAGTCAGCCCCTGGTCGGTTACGTGCGGCTTCGGGACCTGCAGCGGGAGCTCGATCGGCGCGGCCTGGCGAACGCTTTGCTGGTGGGCGAGCTCGCGGAGGCCGGCGAACCGGAAGCCGCGGCGCTGGATCTGGAACAGCGGATCCGCTCCCATGCCCAGCCGGCCGACTTCAGCCTGGAGTTCGCGGAAGCGGAGGGCCACCTGCGAGTCGCCAGCTCCCGGATCGTCTTCGGGGAGGAACTCGCCGAGGCGGCGGAGGTTCTGGCGCGGGATCAGGGTGTTGAGGCGATCGGCGTCTCGACCCATCTCGCCAACCGGACCGCCGCGGAGAATGGCGCCGCCGCCCCGTACTCGACGATCGCCGCGCTCGACACCGGTAGGGCCGGCGAGCTCGGCGTGCTGCGGCTGGCCGACGGTCGGCCGGCGCCGGCGCTCGGGCCGGGCGAGGTGCTCGTCAACACCTTCCTGGCGGCGGACCTTGGGGTCGGTGAGGGCGACCGGTTGACGATCGACTACTTTGTCATCGGTGATCGCGAGCAACTGGTGGAGCGGTTGGTTCAGGCCACGGTCGCGGGCGTGGTCGAGATGACGGGCTGGGCTGCCGACCGCAACCTGACGCCGGACTTTCCGGGAGTCGCCGACGCCGACAACATGAGCGACTGGGACCCGACCTTCCCGGTCGATCTCAGCCGGATCAGGGACCAGGACGAGGCCTACTGGGATGAATACCGTGGAACGCCGAAGCTGTTCGTCTCCCTCGAGTACGGCGCCGAACTCTGGTCCAGCCGCTTCGGCCTGCTGACCTCGCTCCGGCTGTTGCCCGCGGACGGAAGCTCGCCGGAGCAGCTCCGGGGCGCGCTCGAGGCGGAAGCGCCCGAGCGGGTCGCGCTGCACGCGGCGGGTCTGGCGGTCGAGGCGGTCAAGGCCGCGGGCCTGCGCGGCGCCACCGGCGCGACCGACTTCGGAGGGCTGTTCATCGGTTTCAGCCTGTTCCTGATCGTCTCGGCTGCGTTGCTGGTGGGCCTGTTTTTCCGCCTGGGAACGGAGAGCCGCGCCAACGAGATGGGCCTCGTGCTGGCGCTCGGTCACGGCATCAGGCGGGTCCGGCGACGCTTCCTCCTGGAAGGCGCCCTGCTCGGCGGGACGGGCGTCCTGCTCGGCCTGGGCGGAGCGGTGCTCTATGCCGGTGCGATGATGGCCGCGCTGCGGACCCTGTGGCGCTCGGCCGTGGGATCGAGTCACCTCTACCTCCATGTCGAACCGCTGACGCTGGCTCTGGGGGCCGCAGGTTCGCTCCTCGTCGTGTTCTTCGCCATCCGGGGCGCGGTCGGCCGGCTGGCGACGATCTCGCCCATCCGCTTGCTGCGGGGAGAAACCGCCGAGCGACCGGCCGCGGTTTCGGCGCCGGGCCGGAGGGCGCGTTGGGCCGGCGCCGTCGCCGGCGGTCTCGCCGTTGCGTTGCTCGGCGGCTCGGCTGCCGCGCCGGCATCGTCGGCCGCCTACCTGTTCTTCTCGGGCGGCGCCTGCTTCCTGATCGCCGGACTTGCCGGGTTCACCCTGTGGCTGCGCCGGCGGCCCGAGGCGCCGCTCCGAAGCTGGTCCTGGCGCGCCGGCTCGAGCATGGCGGCGGCCAACGCGTCGCTCAACCCGGGGCGCAGCCTGCTCTGCGCCGCTCTGGTGGCGAGCGCGTCGTTCGTCATCGTCGCCGTCGGCGCCTACGGACTCCGTTTCGGCGAGGAAACGAGGAACCCGGATTCCGGGGCCGGGGGCTTCGATCTGGTCGCGGAGTCCGATATCTCCGTCCTCGCCGACATGACGAGCGTGGAGGGGCGATACGAGCTGGGCTTCGGCGAAGAGGCTTCCGATCTCGTCGGACGCGCCGAGATCGTCGCCTTCCGGACCGTGCCCGGCGACGACATCAGTTGCCTGAACCTGTTCCAGCCGGAGAGGCCTCGGCTGCTCGGCGCCCCGCCGGAGTTCATCGAGCGCGGGGGCTTTCGCTTCCAGTCGCTCGTCTCCGAGGCAGGGGAAGCGCCCTGGGAACTGCTGGAACAGGATCTTGGCCCCGGCGTCGTCCCCGCGATCGGCGACTTCAACTCCGTCATGTGGATTCTCCATTCGGGGCTCGGCCAGGGCATCGAGGTCGAGACGGAACGCGGGGAGACGATCGAACTGCGCCTGGTCGGGCTCCTGCGCAAGAGCGTGTTCCAGAGCGAGCTCGTGATCTCCGAGGCGAACCTGGCGAGGCACTTCCCGAGCCGGACGGGCGCCTCCTACTTCCTGCTCCGAACCGAGCCGGACGAGCAGGACCGGACGATGCAGGAGCTCGAGCGGACGCTGGCCGGCTTCGGTTTCGACGCCGTCCCCACCGCTCAGCGGCTACAGGCGTTCCAGGCGGTCGAGAACACCTACCTCGGCACCTTCCAGACCCTGGGTGGACTCGGCCTGCTGCTCGGCACGCTGGGCCTCTCGGTGGTCCTGCTGCGGAACCTGCTGGAGCGGCGGGGCGAGCTGGCGACGATGCAGGCGATCGGCTTCTGGCGGCGAGCGCTTGCCTGGCTCGTGGTGGCCGAGAACAGCCTGCTCCTGGCCGCCGGCGTCGCGGTAGGCGCCGCCTCGGCGCTCGTCGCGGTGAGTCCGCACCTCCTCGGCGGCCACGCGCTGGTGCCGTGGCTGTCGCTCGGACTCACCTTGCTGCTGGTGCTGGCGGCCGGCACGCTGGCGAGCCTGGCCGCCGTGCGGCGGGTAACGCGGGAGGAACTGCTCCCGGCACTCCGGGGGAGCTAGCGCCGCCAACCCCGTCGCAGGCTCCGTGCTTGGCCCCAGCCCACCTCGCCAGGAGGCCGCGCCCCGGTCTCCGTCGCGGCCGTGCGGGTGATCTGGATCAAACCGCCGTCACGGTCCAGGTCGCGGACGAAGACGTCGCCCGCATTGACGAAGACCCGGCGGCGCCCTTCGCGGTCCCAGCCGCCGCCCGCGGCTTCCGCGCCAGCGCGGTCTCGGTCGGCGACCTGGACCGTTCCCGGCCCCTGGAGGTCGATCCGATGAAGATCGCGGTTCTCCTCGCCCTCCCGCTTGCGCTGGAAATAGACGCTGTCGCCGTCGCTGCTCCAGTACGGCTCTCCGGCTGGCGGCCAAGCCAGTCGGCACGGGCCATGATCCGTTCGAGTGTGACGTCGTCCTGAGCCCGGATGGGGAGGGCGGGCAGGAGCAGGCCGGCGGCCAAGGCTGCCGCGAGCGGTCGAACGGGCATGTGGCCACTCGCGCTAGCCGTCGCGCGGGGTCGTGCTCGATGCCGGCCAGCACGCTGGTGGCGCGTCACGCGCCGCCAGCGTCGCAGTCTGCGCGCCAGTGATCGGGCGCAGGGATGCCAGGCCGGCGCACCGGCATCAGAGGGACTCGAAGTACTCGATCATCGCCTGGGCGGTGGCCGCTTCCGGATGGCCCGGGGACACCTCCAGGAACTTCCTGAAGGTCTCGAGGGCCTTGTCGTTCTCCGACTGGGCGGCGTAACAGAGGCCCAGCATGTTGAGTGCTTCCGGGTGATTCGGATTGAACCCCACGACCTGCTCCAGCTTTGTCAGGGCCTCGGCAATGCTGCCGGCGTTGTACAGGTCCGCCGCCTCGTTGTAGAGGTTCTTGGCGGCTTTCTCGGGATCCGTGCTCTGGAGAGACGCCAGGGCGGCCTCGGCTTTGTCGTCCATTCCCAGCGCGCTGTAGCCGGCGTAGAGAATCTGGTTCATGTTCTCCACGTCTTCGCCTTCGGCGGCCACCTGTTCCGCGTACTCCACCGCCCGCACATGGTCGCCCCGGAAGGAGTAGATGCGGGCAAGTCCGCCCATCGCCGAGGTCAGGTCGGCCTTCTTCGACAGCGCTTCCTGGAACATGAACTCGGCTGTTTCGTAGTCGCCCGAGTTCAACGCGTTGCTCCCCTGGTTGTAGAGCTTGATCGCGCTGCCGCGGGCCTCGGCTTCCAGGTCCACCTGCTCGGACGGCTGCGGGATGCCGGCGGCCTCGAACTGCGCGGCCTGCTGCTTCAGCGCTTCCTCTTCGGACGTCAGGTTCCAGTCGCCGCCGCCCGGGAGCTGGCTGAGCCTCGTCTCGTTGCGGGCGGGGATGCGGACGTTGCCCACGCGCCGGGTCTGGTAGCCGTCCTTCTTCAACTCGACGGTGAAGCCGCCGCGCTCGTGCGTGACGACGTTCTTGATCATGATCCGGAAGCGTCCGTTCCTCCCCGAGTAGTGCACCTCGCGGAAGGCGGGGGCCTCGGGATTCGTGAAGATGATCTCGACGCCCTCGAGGGTTTCTCCGGTCGTGGCGTCGAAGATCTGCCCCCATACGGTGCCCGGGAGTTGCGCTGCTGCCGGCGCGACCAGCGCGAGCGAGAGGAAGATGCAGAGAGCGGCAGCGAAGAGGTCGGACCGCACCGGCTGCTCAAGGGTCCACGGTTCGCGAATCGGCTTCATCTTCTCCTCCTTCGGCGGCACGGGCTGGTGGCGGAATTTGCGGACTCGGCCCTCTAGAATACCAGAGCCGTGGTTGCGGATCCTGGCTCTCGCCTCGCGCGCCATCCGGCCTGGCCGAAGGTGCTGAAGATCTGCCGGGCCGCGGCGGAGCGGGGCGCTTGTGTCCGCGTGGTGGGCGGCTCGGTGCGCGACGCGATGCTTGACCGGCCGTTCACCGAGTTCGATCTCGAGGTCTTCCGGATCGAGCCGAAGGATCTGGACCGCATGCTGGAAGACTTGGGCCTGCGCGTTGATCGGGTCGGTCGCGCCTTCTCGGTCGTCAAGTTGCGCGGCGTTCCCGTCGACGTTGCCCTGCCCCGTCGCGAGGTCAGCGTCGGAGCCGGACACCGCGACTTCCTCGTCGACGCCGACCCGGGCATGACCGTCGAGGAGGCCGCTGAGCGCCGCGACTACACGATCAACGGGATCTCGTACGAGCCCCTGGCCGGTCGGGTTGACGATCCTCTCGGCGGCAGGGCGGACCTGGAGCGCGGGAGGCTGCGTCACGCCTCGCACCGCTTCCCGGAGGATCCGCTCCGGGTGTTGCGCGGGATGCAGCTCGTGGCCCGGCTGGGGCTCGAGCCGGACCCGGCCACCGTCCGTCTCTGTTCGGGAATCGGCTGGCGGGAACTGAGCGTCGAGCGGGTCTTCGGGGAATGGCGGAAACTGCTCCTGCTGGGACGAGAGATCGGGCGCGGCCTTCGGTTCCTGCAAGGAACCGGGTGGCTTCGGGCCTATCCCGAGCTGGAGGCCACGGTCGGCTGCGAACAGGACCCGGAATGGCATCCCGAGGGCGACGTCTGGACCCATACGGGGCATGTTCTGGACGCCTTCGCGACCGAACGCCTGGGCGACGAGGAGGAGGACCTGGTGGTCGGGCTGGCCTGCGTCTGCCACGACCTGGGCAAGCCCGCGACGACCCGATTTGTCGACGGCCGGCTGCGTTCCCGCGGCCATGAGGCGGCCGGCGAAGCGCCCACCCGGAGCTTCCTGGCCCGGCTCACGAACCAGCGCGGACTGGTTGACGACGTGGTGCGGCTCGTCGTCGACCATCTCAAGCCCCGCCAGCTCCATCAGGGGGGCGCCGGGGACGCCGCCGTTCGCCGCCTTGCGCACCGGGTGAAGCGGATCGACCGCCTGGTGCGGGTCGCGCGCGCTGACGCCAGAGGCCGTCCGCCGCTGCCGCCGGCGGACTTCGAGGACTGCGACTGGCTGCTCGCCCGCGCGGAGGCGTTGAGGATCCGGGACCAGGGGCCGGAGCGGCTGGTGCTCGGACGCGACCTGCTCGCCCGCGGCCTGGTCCCCGGTCCGGAGATCGGCCGTCTCGTCGCTCGCTGTTACCAGGCGCAACTGGACGGTGTCTTTGAGGAGAGGGCCGGGGGCCTACGCTTTCTCGATGCGCTGCTCCGGCGGAGGACCGTAGAGGGGCGAGCGCCCGGCGACTCCGGCGTGCCGAAACCGTGACCGGCTCTCCGAACGTCCCGACGGGCGAAACAAGGGCCGCGGGCGGATCGTCCCTGCAGCGAGAGGATGATGAGTTGTCAGCTCAGCAAGCGTGCGACCGGGAGTCGATCCGTGAGTCGACCAGCGTACCCGAGGACGTCGAACTCGTTCGACGGGCCTCGGCGGGCGACGGCGCCGCCTTCGAAGCTCTGGTGCTTCGGTACGAAACACCGCTCCGCAAGCTGGTCTACGGGTACCTGCTCAACTGGGAGGCTGCCGAGGACGTGGCCCAGGACGCCTTTCTGCTGGCCTTCCGGAAGCTCGACCATCTGGGAGAGTCGGCCGCGTTCAAGAGCTGGCTCTACCGGATCGCGATCAACCGGGCCCACGACGAGCTGCGCCGGTCGGCGCGTTGGGGCAAACGGCTGGACCGGAACGTGGGGGATGAAGCGCTCGCCGAACTACAGGCGGCCGGCGCGGAATCAGCCGTCGAGTCGCGGTTGCTGCGGCGTGCTCTCGTACGCGAGCTGGCGCGGTTGCCGAAGAGCCAGCGGAACGCGGTCGTGCTGAAGGATGTTGTGGGAATGAAGTACGTGGAGATCGCGGAGTGCTTGGGGTGTCCGGTCGGCACGGCGCAGATTCGGGTCCATCGGGGCCGGCAGAAGCTCCGACGTCGGCTCGGCGAGCCGGGCTCCGGGGCAGGAGGAGGTATGCGATGAAGGAGGGAGAAAGCCGGCCAGCACCCGGCTGGCGCGTTGTCGCGCCAGCCGCTTCACAGTCCGAGGGCCCGTCTTCTGGCGGTCGGATGTCAGGCCGGCGCACCGACACTCGGCGCACCGGGTCGAGCCGACCGAAGGAGGCCGAGAAGCTCGACACGCTGTTCGACGCGCTGCGTGAGGAGTGCGCGGCGCCACCGCCGGCGCCGGGTTTCCTGGCGGCTTTCAGGGCCCGCCGTGACGCCTGGCTGGGGCGTACGGATCAGGCCGCCAGTTGGCGCGTCCTTGCCCTGCGCCTGTCTCCCGTCGGCGCGCTTGCCGCCGTGGCCGCGCTGGTCATGACGCTCGGCGCCGGCACGCCGCCCATGGCCTACGACCCCGTTCCGGAAGAGCCGGTGACCGCCGAGTACCCGGATCCGTTCGCGGCCGGACTGGAAGAGGCCGGCGTGGCGACCGTGGCGATGAGCGACGATGACGCCGCCTACGAACTGCTGGCGGTCCTCTACGAACCGATGGGGACACGATGATGCCGAAGGGTCCCACGAAGCTATGGATGAATGTGGCGTTGGGTTCCGTGCTGGTCCTGGGCCTGTCGGCCGGCCTGGTGGCGGACCGGCTTCTGCCGGAACCCCGTGCCGCCGGCGAGAAGCGGGAGCCTCCGGCGGGGGCGCACACCCCCAGATCGTCCTCGATGTTCCACTTCGACTGCCGGGAATGGGAGGAGGACTCCGGCCAAGCGTCGGCGAGTTCCGCGCCGGGAGAACAGGCCGATGCCGCGCGTTCCGAGGCCGCCGCCGAGTACAGGTCGAGGGTGACCCGCCGGATGGCGCGGCGGCTGAACCTCGATTCGGAACAGATCGCGGCGCTCGAGCCGATCGTCGGTGAGGCGATGGTGAGAGGCCACCTCTACTGGACCGTGGCCCGCGAAGAGTTCTGCGCCATGCAAAGGGACTTCCACCGGCAGGTGGGGGAGCTTCTGCGTCCGGAACAGGCCGTCCGCTTCGACGAGATGCAGAAGGATCTGTGGGAACGGAGTCGGCGGCACGAGGATCGTCGTGATCATGGCCGCCGTGGTGACGGCGACTCGCCGGGAGAGTGCCAGTGAGCGTCGACGAGAAGGAGAGTGCGATGGAACAGCGGGGAACCAGCTTGCGCGGTGGGCCGGAGGAACAGAAGGCCGCGCTTGAGGAAGCGGCGGCTCACCTCCCCGTCCACCCGTTCATCCGCTTCGCCGTCGAGCGCCGCGTCACCATGTTCATGGCAACGCTCGGCGTGCTGGTCCTCGGCTGGCTGTCGCTGACGCGGTTGCCGCTGGAGTTTCTGCCCCTCTTCCAATCGTCCAGCATTTCGGTCCGGGTGCCGTACCAGTCGTCCTCGCCGGAAGAGGTGGCGCGGTCGATCATCTGGCCGCTGGAAGACAGCCTCGGGACGATCAACGGCGTCACCATGATCCGCTCGCGGGCAAGCGGCAGTTCCGCCTCGGTGGACATCGAGTTCCGGAACGGAACGGACATGGAACTGGCGGCCGTCGACGTACGCGACCGGATCGACCGGGTGCGCAACGAACTGCCCAGCGATGTCGAGCAGGTCTTCGTCCGCCGCTTCGAGAGCACGGACATTCCCGTTCTCCGCAGCAGTCTCAGCGCTCCGTGGGACCAGGACGAGCTGAACGATTTCGTCGAGGACGTGCTCCTGCCGCGGATCGAGCGGCTGGAGGGGGTTGCGCAGGCGCAGGTCTGGGGCATGCTGAGCCGGGAACTGCGGATCGAACTGCTGCCGGACCGAATGGCCGCTCACGGCGTGGACGTTCGCGAGCTGAGACAGGTCCTGCAGAACAACCACGTCAACGTCTCGGGCGGCTACCTGCGCGAGGGCAGCCGCCGTTTGCTGGTTCGCACCGTGGGCGAGTTCCAGACGCCGGACCAGATCCGCGACCTGCCGATCCGTGGCGACGGGCTGCGCGTGAGCGACGTGGCCGACGTGAAGTTCGGCTATCCCGACAAGAGCGAGTACAGCTTCCTGAACGGGCAGGAGTCGATCAGCCTGAACGTGAACAAGACCTCGGACGCGAACCTGCTGGAGGTCGTCAACCGGGTCAAGAACGAGCTGGAGGCGATTCAACAGACGCCCGAGGGCGAAGGGCTCGAGTTCCGCCACTTCCACGACACCTCGGTCGACGTGCGCCAGGGACTGACCGAACTGGGCCGCAGCGGCCTCATCGGCGGCGGCCTCGCGATCGTCTTCATGTTCCTGTTTCTGCGCAAGTTCCGGACCACGCTGCTGGTGGCTTTGGCGGTGCCCCTGTCGCTGGTCATGACCTTCGTGATGATGTATCTCGGTCGTCAGGCAGGCGTCACCGAGATCACGTTGAACGTGATGAGCCTGATGGGGCTGATGCTGGCGATCGGAATGTTGCTCGACAACTCGATCGTGGTCATCGAGTCGATCTTCCGGCACCGCCAGGAACTCGGCGCCGACGCGAGGACCGCCGCGCTTGGGGGCGCCAGCGACGTGGCGATGCCGATCATCTGCTCGACGATGACCACGATGTGCGTGTTCGTGCCGCTCATCTTCTTCGGCAGCGGCGGTGGACGCGGCAGCTTCGGGCGCTTCATGGGCGACATCGGCACGACGGTCTGCGTGGTCATGCTCGGCTCCCTTGTCATCTCCCTGACCGTGGTGCCGATGATCGCGGCGATCCTTCTCAGATCGGAGAGCAAGCGCCGGTTCAAGCTGCTCGACCGGCTGAACGATCTCTACGGCCGAACGCTGGGCTTCACTCTCCGCCACCGCTTCATCTTCACGATGGCCATCGGGGCGCTGCTCTACGGTTCCTGGGAGCTCTACAACAGCATCGAGCAGAGCTTCAACCAGCCGTCACAGGGCCGCACGCTGACGATCTTCGTCGAAACACCCCGGCAGATGGGGATGGACGAGCGGCTGGGACTCTACGACGAGGTCTACACGATGCTCGATTCCCGGCGCGATGAGTGGGAGATCGCCGACATCGCCCACCAGGTGCGTCGGGGCGGCGGCCGTAGCCGGGGATGGGGCGGCGGCAACCGCTTCGAGGTCTACCTGAAGCCGGAAGAGGTCTCGGAAAGGTCCACCGACGAGGTCACGGAGCTCATCCGCGAGGCCATGCCGCAGCGGGTCGGCGTCCTGTTCAAGCTCGCCCGGACCGAGTTCGGGCCTCCGGGTTCCGGGAGATCCGGCATGGACGTGGAACTGATCGGCGAGGACATGGGCACGCTCGAACTCCTGGTGCCGCGGATCACCGAACGGCTGCGTCAGATTCCCATCGTGGGCGACATCGACAACTCGTTCGAGAGCGGCGACGACGAGATCCGGGTCTCGGTGAACCGCGAGCGCGCCCTTCAGGGCGGCCTGTCGAGTCAGGCGGTTGCGATGACGGTGAACGGCGCGCTCTCCGGCCGGTCGCTGGCGTACTTCAAGACCGCGGAACGTGAGATCGGCATGGTCATGCAGTACCGGGAGGAGGATCGCGAAACGCTCGATCAGTTGAAGAAGATGCCTGTCCTGGTGTCGGATCCGAACGGCGAGGCGGGCGCGGTCACCCTGCCGATATCCAGCCTTGCCTCTTTTGACATCCAGAGCGGCCCCTCCGAGATCGAGCGCGAGAACCGTCGCGCCAAGGTGGAGATCGACATAACGGCCGCGGGCGGCACGCCGGGCTTCATGCTGCGGCGTCCAGTCCAGGCGGCTCTGGCGGACGTGCCGTTGCCGCCGGGCTACGAGTGGTCTCTCGGCAGGAGGTTCATGGAGGAGGAGGAGGACGCGTCGCGCGCCATCCTGACGCTGATCCTGGCAGTGGTGCTGATCTACATGATCATGGCGGCCCTGTTCGAGGACTTCCTTCAGCCGTTCACGATCATGCTCTCGATTCCCTTCGCCTTCATCGGCGTGGGCCTGATCATGTACCTCGCCGGCCAGCCGCGGGACAGTTCCTCGAACATGGGCCTGTTGATCCTGGCCGGGATCGTGGTGAACAACGCGATCGTTCTGATCGATCACATCAACCGGTTGCGGCGCGAAGGCATCGCCCGCGACCAGGCGATCGTCCTCGGCGGCAAGAATCGTCTGCGGCCCATCCTGATGACGGCCGTCACGACCATTCTCGGTCTGTCCCCCATGGTGGCGCCGTTCTTCCTGCCCGAGGTGTTCGGCCAGCCTGAAGGCCGCGCTGCCTTCTGGGCGCCGGTGGGCCTGGTCATTCTGGGCGGACTCACCACCTCGACTTTCCTGACCCTGTTAGTGATTCCGACGATTTACTCCCTGGTCGACGACGTGAAGCTCTTCGTCCAGCGGGTGGTGCGGGCGGCAGTTTCCGTTCCGCGGAGAAAGATGGCATGAGACTCAATGGACGCATGGGCAAGGCGCGGTCGGCCGCCGCCTTTCTGTTGATGGCGGTCGTGGCCGCCGCTGGAATAGGTTGTGGCCAGTCGAACGCCGAAGCGGGCGGCGAGAACCCCCGCGCCGGCCAGGGCGGTCCCGGCGGCGGCCGGCCCGGCGGCCGCGGCGGCGGTCCACAGGGCGGTTTCCCTCCGGATCTCGGCGGTTCGAGTACCGCGATTCCGGTCAGGGTGACGAGCGTCATTCGCCGGGACATCGCTGACTACCTGGAGACGAACGGTTCGCTCGAGGCCGAGAACGAGGTCGACATCGTGGCGCGAACGGCCGGCCCGATCGTCGAACTGAACGTCGAGGAGGGCGACTTCGTCCGCAAGGGTCAGGTACTCGCGCGCATCGACGCCGTCGAGATAGAGGCGCAGCTCGGCATCGCCCGCGTCAACCTGGAGGAGGCGGAGCTGGCCTGGAATCGTGCCCAGGATTCGTTCGCGGCGGAGGTGATCAGCCAGGAGGCATACGACCTGGCGAAGTCGAACTTCGACGCCGCCGCCGCCCAGATCATCGGCACCGAGATCCTGCTCGATTTCACCGTGATCCGGGCGCCGTTCGACGGGCTGATCGTCGAGCGCGTCGTAAAGAACGCCGAGTACGTCGCGAACAACGCGCGATTGTTCCGAATCTCCGACTTCGACCCGTTGCTCTGTCCGATTCAGCTTCCGGAGAAGGACCTGCCGCGGCTCAAGCTGGATCAACCCGCGCACCTCACGGTCGAGGCGTATCCCGGAGTGCGCTTTCCGGCCCGGGTGCTGCGGATCAGCCCGGTTGTCGACCCGGCGACCGGAACGGTCAAGGTCACTCTCGAAGTACAGGGCCAGGGGCGCCTCCGGCCCGGCATGTTCGCCAGCGTATTCGTCGAGACCGACGTACACGAGAACGCGATTGTCGTGCCGAAGCAGGCCCTGGTCCTCGAGAGCACCTCCGACACGGTGTACGTGGCGATGGACGACGGGGAGGGCGGCACGGTCGCGCGGCGCCGCGAGCTGGAACTCGGCTACGAGGAGAGCGACAGCCTGGAGGTGCTTTCCGGTCTGGCGGAGGGCGAGGACGTCGTGATCGTGGGTCAGGACGGTCTGTCCGACCAGACGCCGATCTCAATCGACGAACGTCAGGGGCCTCCCGCGGCGCCCGCGATGTTCACTTCGGGCCCAGCCGCGGGCGCCGGGAGCCCCACCGAGGTCGCGGCCGGTCAGGTGGACTCAACGGCTGCCGGGCGAGCCGCTCCAGAGGCCAGCCACGCGGGCGGTCCTGGAGGCCTCCGCGGGGTCCAGCCGGATGGCTTCGATGCGAGTCAAGTGACCCCTGAGCGGCTCGAGATGATGCGTGCCCGCATGAAGGAACGGGGCCTGAGCGACGAGCAGATCGACCAGATGACGGAGCGCATCCGCAGCGGCCAGGGTCCGCCGGGAAGACCGCCCGGCGGACGGCCGGGCAGGCAACAGGGTGGGCCGCCGGGTTGACCGGCAGCCGGGGCGTCTGACCAGGTAGCCACGAGATGCGGATTGTTTCCTTCGCCACCCGGCGACCGGTCACGGTGTTCATCTTCGCCCTGGCGGCGGTGGTCTTCGGCGGCGTTGCCTTCCGTGATCTGGCGGTCGATCTGCTGCCGGACATCACGTACCCGTCGGTCACCGTTCAGACCGGTTACGAGGGCGCGGCGCCGGTCGAGATGGAGACCCTGATCACGCGGCCGGTGGAGGACGCGGTCGGGGTGGTCAACGGCGTCAACCGGGTCGTCTCCAGCTCCCGGGCGGACATCAGCGAGGTCACCCTGGAGTTCTCCTGGGGCACGAACATGGACTTCGCGTCGCTCGACGTGCGGGAGCGACTGGATCAGGTGCGCCTGCCGGTCCAGGCCGAACGCCCGGTGCTGCTGCGCTACGACCCCTCCCTCGATCCGATCCTCCGGATGGGGCTCGCGGGCGGCGGCAGCGACCTGATCGCGTTGCGCCTGCTGGCCGAGGAGGACCTCAAAAGGAAGCTGGAGCGCCTCGAGGGAGTGGCGGCCGTCGTCGTCAGCGGCGGCCTCGAGGAGGAGATCCAGGTTGAGATCGACGAGCGGCGCCTGAGCAGTCTCGGGCTGACGATGAACCAGGTGATGACCCGTCTGGCGCAGGAGAACGTGAACCTCACCGGCGGCCGGCTGCGTGACGGCCAGACGGACTACCTGGTGAGGACGATCAACGAGTTGCTGCGTCCGGAAGAGATACGGGAGATCGTGATCGACCGTTCCCAGGGTGCGATCGTCCGTCTTGAGGACATCGCCCGCGTCTACCAGGGCGCCAGGGAACGCGAGGTGATCACCCGGATCGACGGCCAGGAGGCGGTGGAAATCGCCGTCTACAAGGAAGGCGGCACGAACACGGTGACTGTCTCTTCCGCCGTGCTTGAGCGGGTGGTGGAGCTCGAGGAGGAGATCAGGCAGATCGATCCGCAGCTCGAACTGACCGTTCTCACCGACCAGTCCCGTTACATCCGCGACTCGGTGTCCGCCGTGATCGAGACCGCCCTGATCGGCGGTTCGCTCGCGATCGTCGTTCTCTTCCTGTTCCTGCGGAGCGCGCCCAAGACGCTGATCATCGGCATCTCGATTCCGGTCTCGGTCGTGGCGACGTTCTTCCTGATGTATGTCGCCGGCGTGTCGCTCAACATCATGTCGCTCGGCGGCATCACCCTGGGCATCGGTCTCCTGCTGGACAACTCGATCGTCGTTCTGGAAGCGATCCAGCGCCGCCGCGACCAGGGGCTGGGCGTCGTCGAGGCCGCCCGGGCCGGCGCTTCCGAGGTCGGCCGGGCGGTGATCGCGAGCACGATCACGACGGTCTGCGTGTTCGTGCCGATCGTCTTCGTCGAGGGCGTCGCCGGTCAGATGTTCGGCGACCAGGCCCTGACCGTGACGTTCTCCCTGCTGGTGTCGCTGGGGGTCGCGCTGACCGTCATCCCGATGCTCGCCTCCCGGAAGTTCTTCGCTGCCGGGGAGCCAGTCGAGGAGGTCCGGAGCGTCGGGCGTTCCAACCCCGTGACCCGTGCTCTCTCGGCCTTCTTCGACGCAATTGGCACAGGTGTCGCGCTGGTGGTCAAGCACGTGTTCCGTGGCGTCTCCACCGTCATGTCCTTCCTGCTCCGACCGGTACTGGCGGCCTTCGACGCGTTGCTTCGTGGCGTCACGGCCGTGTACGCCCGCGTCCTTCGCGGGGCCCTTCGGCACCCCGCTCTGGTCGTCTTCGCGGCCGTCGTGCTCCTCGCGGGGAGCGTCCAGCTCATCGGCTCGCTGGGCAGCGAACTGGTTCCGGAGCTCATTCAGGGCGAGTTCTATGTCGACGCCGAGCTGGCGCCGGGCAGCCGGCTGGAGGTGACGGACCGGCGCCTGGGGGCCGTTGACAGGTTTGTCCGGGAACAACTTGAGGACGAGGTGCAGTCGGTCTACATGGTCGTGGGCACGTCGAACGAACAGGGGGGCGCCGCGGGTGAGAGACGCGAGAACATTGGCCAGGTCAACGTGCGATTGAATCCCCCGGTCGACGTGGAGCGCGAGGAGCTGGTGATGAGCCGGATCCGGAACCGGATCGACGAGAACAACTCTTCCTTCACCGGTGTGGCGCCTCCGGTCGCGGGTGCGGTTTCGGCGCCTGCCGGTGCCGGGTTCGAGCCTGGCTCCGTAGTCGCGGACGACTCGCTGAAGTACCGCTTCGGCCGGCCGACCTACTTCAGCTTCCGGAGCCCGGTCGAGGTGCAGATCCGCGGCCACAACCTGGCGTTACTGGAGAGGCTGGCCGATCAGGTGGCGTCGCGAATGCGCGAGGTCGAGGGTCTGGTGGACGTCAAGTCCTCCACCGAAGGCGGCAATCCCGAGTTGCAGATCATCTTCGACCGGGAACGGCTGTCGACGCTGAACTACACGGTCGCCCAGCTCGGCGCCGTCATCCGCTCCAAGGTGCAGGGCGACATCGCGACGGACATCGTGCGCGAGGACCGCAACATCGAGGTGAGGCTTCGGACCGACGAGGACTACCGCGACTCGATCCGCGATCTGCGCAACCTGAACATCCGCCAGAGCGGCGCCACGCCGCTGCCGCTGTCGGCGGTGGCGGAGGTCATCGAGACGGACGGGCCCGCCGAGATCCGCCGCAGCGACGGTGGCCGGATAGCGCTGATCGAGGCGAACATCGTCGGCCGTGATCTGGGCAGCGTCTCCGACGACATCGAGGTCATCCTAGAGTCGACGCAGTTCCCGGTCGGTTTCGACTACTCGATCGGCGGTCAGCGTCAGGAGATGGAACGCTCCTTCGACAGCATGAGACTGGCGATCCTGCTCGCCGTGTTCATGGTCTACCTGGTCATGGCGTCGCAGTTCGAATCGCTGTTGCACCCCTTCGTCATCCTGTTCGCGGTGCCGTTCTCGGTCATCGGCGCGATCGGGATCCTCTACCTGACGCGGACGCCGGTCAGCATCGTCGTCCTGATCGGCGGCATCCTGCTCGCGGGGATCGTGGTGAACAACGCGATCATCCTGATCGACTACACGAATCGCCTGCGCCGGGCGGGCAAGGCCAAGGTCGAGGCGTTGCGCGAGGCCTGCCTGGTTCGACTGCGGCCGATCCTGATGACGACCTCGACCACCGTGCTGGGCCTGCTGCCGATGGCGTTGGGTCTGGGCGAGGGGGCGGAGCTCAGAACGCCGATGGCCCTGACCGTGGTCGGCGGGCTGCTGACCTCGACGCTCCTGACGCTGATCGTGATCCCCGCGCTCTATCTCCTGCTCGACTTCCACAAGCACGACGTCGACCCCGAAGCCGTCGCCGAAGCTGGTACTGCGTAGGACGTCCGCAAGGGCGTGCGGGGGAGGGCCCCAGGAGCACGCTCGCCCGCACGCGGAAGATGGGGAGCAGGGGCTCGCTGTTGTCGGCTGCACTCCACGTCGGCGTCGGTTGGTGGAAGGGCGAAGGAAGTCGTTTGCCTCCGACGCCCTGGGACCCTCCCCCGCACGCCGTCACGGACTGGACTCCGTCGTTGGCGGTCCCGGATCCCTGCCGTCACACACTGGGAGCGCCGGCGTCCGCGCCGGCTTCCGCGAAGCGGCTCCTTTCCGAGAGCGCTACGGAAACGCGGACTCGAGTTCCGCAGCAGTCCAGGGATCCACTCGCGCGCTTGTTCGCTGGCGGACGCTGGTCACGAGTTCGGGAGAAACCGGATCGGCGGTGTTGCCCCAGCTTCGGCGGATGTAGGTGAGGAGAGCGGCGATCGCGGTATCGGGGAGGCGGGGGTCGGCGGCGAAGCCGGGCATCAGGTCGTCCCAGGTTTCGCCGTGGACTTCGATCGGCCCCTCGATGCCGTGGAGCACGAGGGCGATCAGGCGTTCTGGTGATCCCAGAACCCACGGGGTGTTGACCAGAGTCGGACCCAGGCCCTCCTGGCCTTGACCGTCGTTGTTGTGGCAGGAGCGGCAGGCGCGGTAGTGGCGGCGGCCGCGGTTGAACTGGGCGGCTTCGGCAGCAGTCAGTGCGGGAGCGGCAGGCGGGGCCTCGGGGGCATCGCCGGAGGGGGTGTCGTCCAGGTTCGCGGCGAGGGCGACCTGGCGGTGGAAAGGGTCGTCCGGCTGCGCCGCGACGCGCTCGGCGAGGACCTTTCTTGCCCAGGTCGACTGGCGGGCCAGGGCGCCGACGGTCAGGAGGGCCTGGGTGCGGACCTGGGGCGACGAGGAGTCGAGTAGTTCGGCGATCGCGGCCTCACCGGCCGCGCTTCCGGCCAGCGTTTCCTCGCCGGTGCGCAAGGCGTGGACGACGAGCCAGGGATCCCGGGCCCGGAGGGCCTTCTGCACGGTGCCGCCATCCAGTTCGCCGCGGCCGTGGAGCGTCCACAAGGCGTGGATGCGGGAGAGTGGCTCTTCGCCGGAGCGGGCAAGCTCGCGCAGGGCGTCGCGGCCCGCGCCGTCGAGTTCGTTCTCGACCAGCAGCCGCTGGGCCGTGTCGCGCTGCCAGCCGTTCGGGTGAGAGAGGGCTGCGATTCGGTGGGCGGCGGTGGCAAGACGCGGTGCGTCGCGACGGACGGAGGCGGGGTTATCGGGATCCTCCTCCCAGACCACGCGGTAGATGCGGCCCAGGCCGAGCGGCCGGTCGAGTCCGTGCTCGAGGATGTACTCGCGCAGATAGGTCGTCACGTACCGCACGTGCTGGAGGATGCCGCGGTACATGTCGATCACGTAGAGGGCGCCATCTGGACCGACCTTCGCATCGACCGGCCGGAAGCGCTCGTCGGTCGAGGCCAGGAACTCGCGCTCGACCCAGTCCGGGTCGCCATAGCGACGGTGCTCGGCGACGAGGGTCGGGATGCCGTCGTCCACCGGACCGGAAGCGAGATCGAAGTGGGCGACCACGTTGCCGGCGGGTTCCGGCACGAAGACGTCGCCGCGGAAGGTGGCCGGAAACTGATCGCCCCGGTAGACCACGAGGCCGCTCACCGAAGTCGTCACGGCGAGCCGGCCGTCCTCGCGGAGCATGCCGTTCACGTAGCCGCGGTTGATGCCGGGATTCACGCGGATCGAGTGGACTGCTTCGTCGCGGACGAGTCGCTCGCTGACGCCGACGCCCCCGGCCCGCGGCTGGTGCTCCGGGTTGGCGAGAGCGTAATCGGCCGGAATCAGGTCGGCGAACAGGTAGCGGGAGTTCGTGTTGTAGTAGAGGCGGCCGACGTCGTCCTGGGCAATGCCCCACTGGCCGCGGAACAGGGTTGGATCGACCTCGATCGAAA
The DNA here is from genome assembly GCA_025400075.2 of Phenganax stokvisi. Classification (NCBI taxonomy): domain Eukaryota; kingdom Metazoa; phylum Cnidaria; class Anthozoa; order Malacalcyonacea; family Clavulariidae; genus Phenganax; species Phenganax stokvisi. Next base: position 20,652 of record JAODVQ020119574.1, read on the forward strand.
CGCCCTCGGCGCTCCGGCGCAGCCGGAAGCGCCGGTCGGACTTCGCGTTGTAGATCCAGTTGTCGAGGCCGCGGAGGAGTCCGTTCTCGGTGTGCTCGAGCAGGTCGGGGTCCGGGTCGCCGAAGTCGAGCAGGCGCTCCCGGCTGCCGCATCGGGGCAGTTCGTTGCCGGCCTCTTCGCTGCGGCACAGCCAGAGGTTGGGCGGTTCGCCGATCAGGATACCGCCTGAGACCGCCGCGATCGCACGCGGGCTGACCAGGCCGTCCAGGTAGACGCCGCGGCGGTCCATCGCGCCGTCCGCGTCGGTGTCCTCCAGGACGACGACGCGGCCGACGGGCTTCTGTTCGCCCTCGCCGTCGACGTTCGGCATGAAGCCGCGCATCTCGACGACGTAGAGGAGTCCGCGTTCGTCCCAGGCCATGGCCACCGGGTCTTCAACGAAGGGTTCCGCCGCGACCAGTTCGACGCGAAAGCCGGGGGCCACGCGCAGGGTTGCCATCGCTTCGTCGGGCGCCAGGGGAGGAGCATCGGGTACCTCGAGCCCGCGCCAGACCTGTTCCATCACGTGGCCCTCGCGATCGCCTCGCTGCGCCGTCAGGGACGCCGCGCACAGGGCGAGCGCGATGAAGGAAGATACTCGCCAGCGCATCGCAGTGGAGTAGCCTAGCCGACATGCCGGAGCAGCTCTCCGCAGCGGAGCGGGATGACCTGCGGGTCGGCCTGCGGATGACCCACCCGCCCGACCCCGCGATCCTCGCCGCGGAGCGAAGGCAACTGGCCGACCTGCAGCAGGCGCCCCGGATGGCGCGCTGGCGCGCCTTTGCCGGGCTGATCGGCCCGGGCTACATGCAGAGCGCGATGACCCTAGGCAGCGGTACGGCTGCCTCCGCCCTGTTCGCGGGCGCGGTTTTCGGCTATCAGCTTCTTTGGGTCGCGCCGCTCGCCATGCTGCTGGGGCTGGTCATGCTCTCAGCCGTCGCCCACCAGACCCTGTCGACGGGCCTGCGGCCGTTCGATGCGATGCGCCGCTTCGCGGGGGCGCCTCTGGCCTGGAGCTGGGCCCTGGGGGCATTGATCGCGTCGATCGTCTGGCACTTCCCGCAGTACGCGCTGGCTTCCGCGGTGCTGGTCGACCTCGGCGAAGCGGCGGGGATCGAGGGGTTGCCGGCGGCGGGGCTGGGCTTCGTGGTGCTCGTCTGGGCCGTGCTGATCTCGTCGCTCTACGGCCGTCGGCCCGAGTTGATTCGAGTCTACGAGCGACTCCTCAGCTACATGGTGTGGGGCATCGTCGTTTGCTTCGCCTGGGTCGTTTTCCGCACGGGAATCTCGGACTGGGGAGGGTTGATCCGCGGCTTCACGAGCTTCGCGGTTCCCGGCGAGCGGAACGGCGTACTCGGAGTGACGGTCATTCTGAGCGGCCTCTCGGCCGCGGTCGGAATCAACATGGTCTTCCTCTACCCGTACTCGCTGCTCGCCAGAGGCTGGTCGAGGGAGCACGGGTCCCTGGCGCGGTTCGACCTGTGGACCGGGACCTTCGTTCCGTACGTCCTGGCCGCGAGCCTGATGGTGATCGCCGCGGCGAACACGATTCATCTCGATCCGTCCTATGACGGCGTGCGGCTGAGCCCGGTCGAAGCCGCGCAGTCCCTTTCGGCTGTCGCGGGACCGGCCGTGGGGCGTGTGGTTTTCGATCTTGGCGTGCTCGGCATGGCCCTGTCGACGATCACTCTCCACATGCTGGCGACCGGCTTCGTGGCCTGCGAGCTGTTCGGCTGGGAGTTCGGCGGCGCGAAGCACCGGCTGGCCATGCTGTTTCCCGCGCCCGGTGTGCTCGGACCGGTCTTCTGGGGCGACATAGCGGTCTGGCTGGCGGTGCCGACCAACATCGTGTGCGGCCTGTTCCTGCCCGCCGCCTACATCGGCTTCGTCATGCTCCAGCGCAGCCGCGGCTACCTGGGCGACGACCGTCCGGACGGCGCCCGGGGCTGGCTGTGGTGGGGCGCGATGGTCGCCGTGACCCTCTTTCTCACCGGCTTCATGGCCTGGTACGTCTGGACCCAGGGACCGTCGTACTTCGGGCGCTTCGCCGGTTGACTCGCGGCCGCCGGGCGATGCTGGAGCTGCGATCGGTCGGAATGCACTTCGGCGCCGTCGAGGCGCTCGTGGACGTCGACCTGAGACTGGGCCCCGGCGAGGTCGTCGGCCTGATGGGAGACAACGGCGCCGGCAAGTCGACGCTGCTCAAGATCGTGGCCGGCAACTTCTCTCCATCATCCGGGCGGGTGCTCTGGGACGGCGCGGACGTCGAACTCTCGCCGCTCTTCGCGCGAGAACTCGGGATCGAGGCCGTCTACCAGTCCCTCGCGCTCTGCGACAACCTCTCAGCGGCCGCCAACGTGTTCCTGGGCCGCGAGTTGAGCCGCCGGATGTTCGGAGTCCTGCCGGTGCTCGACCACGCCGCGATGCGCAGGAAGTCGGCGGAGCTGTTCGCCGAACTCGGCTCGGACACCCGGGCGGATGACCTCGTGCGGCAGATGTCGGGCGGCCAGCGTCAGGCGGTGGCGATCGCCCGAGCGCGCCTGAGTTCGCCCCGGCTGGTGCTGCTCGACGAGCCGACCGCCGCGATCAGCGTGCGGCAGATCGCCGAGGTGCTGGAGCTGATCCGCAGCCTGAGAGAGCAGGGCGTCGGCATCCTGCTCATCTCGCACCGGATGTCGGACGTGTTCGCCGTAGCCGACCGCATCTTCGTCCTGCGTCGCGGCCGCAAGGTGGCGGACAAGCCGACGGCGGACTCGTCGGCGGAGGAAGTGACCGCGCTGATCACCGGAGCGCTTAACGCTGCGTGACGAGTCTCCGCCGAAGGTCCCGTTGACGGTCGCCGCCCTGCCAGGCGGAGCTGCCAGGGCGGGCAGCGGCACTACGCCATGGGCCACTGGTCGATGGAATTGCTGCTGGAACTGGTGAACGGCGGATCGGTCGAGGATCCGATCTACAGGGGTCTGGACGTGTCGGCCACCGCTGAGGACGTCGAGGCGTTCAGGGCCCGCTAGACTCGCTAGGCAACTCGACGTGCCGAACCAGGTAGCTGCCGCGCCCGGAGGCCTCGTCCCGGACCCCGACCGCGACCGCGAATCTGCCCGGCGGCAGGTCGACGTTCACCACAACGGTCTTGGTCTGGCCGATCCCGGGCAGCTCCGTTTCCGTCAGGGTCAGGGTCTTCTGCCGCATCGGCGTGCGGCGGCCGTCTTCTCCTTCGGCGATCAGGAAGATGCGCACCGCTCCGGAGGCGCCCGAGGATCCGGGAAGCAGGGTGACGGCCGATACCGGAACCCGTACCCCGACGGGAAGCGTTCTCTGGCCCGGTTCCGTTCCTGGCGAGGTTTCCCCGAACGTCACCTCCGCCGCGAGCGGATTCGTCTGTTCGTCCAGCTTCAGCGCGGCAAACAACCGGTCGGCGAGCCGCTGATCGCCCGACTTCAGAATGTAGGAGCGGCGATATCGCACCTGCCAGCCCCTTGCCGGCCTGGTCAGGCGCACATCGACCTGGCGGATCGGATGCCTCCGCTCGGGCGGTGCGCGATAGCCCAGAGAGTAGTAGGAGCCGAAATCCGCTGCGATCTCCTCAAGCGCTACGGCCGGGCTGGCCTGATTGAAGACCGCGCGGCCCCCGGTCTCATCCGCCAGAAGGCTGAGGGTTCCCTGTAGATTGTCGACTCGCATGCGGTCGTTCTCGGCGCTGGGCACGAGTACGGTCGACAGTTGGGAGTCGCCGGTGCCACCGAAGTCGCCCACCTCGCCGATGGGTCCGGCAAGGGTCGGATCGGTGGCCGACGAGCCCCGAACGCCGCTGGCGTCGACAGGGTAGACGGTCACCCGGTTCGCGTTGCTGAAGGAGCTGAATCGGTTGAATCGGCTCGTGTCGTCCCATTCGCGCTCGAGCGCGTCCGTCTCCGACTGCCGATCAACACAAATCTGGCCCAGGTAGTGGAACAGGTCGGCCCCGGGGCGTTGGGGCAGCCCGTCGCTGACGTAGACCAACGCCTTCGGGCCGGGGAGACCGCCGAGGGCGGTCGCCAATTCGGCAAGCGAAGAGATGGAGGTCGTGGCCCGTGCCTGCATCTCCGCTGCGTACTGGCCGGCGGCGCCGAGGAGTGCGGGCCAGGTGTCGACGCATGGCGCGCAGCCGGGGTTGAAAGCGCTGGATGGAGGCTGGATGCAGGTCTCGTAGGCGGCCCGGATCTCGTCCAGGGTACGCCTGCGCAGCAGGTCGTCGTCATGGAGACCGGAGCGCGGTTCCTCGCGCAACTGCTCCAGGGCCGCAAGGAGCTCCCGCGGGTCGTCCGTGAAGGGAACCCGGACATTCAGCCCCGGATCACCGGTGGCGAGCAGGAAGCGGATGCCGCCGCCCTGGTCCCGGCGGGCGCCGAGGAAGGAGGCGAGGTCGTCTTCGATCCGAAGCACGTTGGCGTGCCTGGTGCGATAGCGGTCGACGTAGAGTGCGACCAGCAAGGGGGCGTCGATGTCCGCCTCCAGTTCGCCGCCATCGGTCCATCCCAACTTCTCACGAGCGGCTGCGTTCAGAAAATTCGTGATCTCGACCAGCTCGCCGTTTTCGTAGACCTCGAAGTCGGTTACCGCGAGATCGGCCACCGGCCTGCCCCGGCGGTTCGACACGTGGACATCGATGTTCACGACGTTCACGTTCACCTGCTCGACGACCGTGGCGGCGGGGCTTTCCGTGGGTTCCGAACGCTGGGCGCCGGCCGGCACGGCGGCCAGCGGCAACGCGAGCAAGCTAGCGGTCAATCGCCCCGAACGGCGCGTCGGGAACATGGCTTCACTATACTTCCTCGATGGTCAAGGCTGGCTCGGGATGCTCGGCTCCGGTGCATTCGACCGCGGCGGGAATGTTGCTTTCCGCCGCAGTCGGCGCCGTTGCCGCCGCGGGGCCGGTCGAGGCGCAGGTTTCGCGTCCCGAAGCGGAGTACACCGGCTCTGACCGGATCGAACAGTGGTCGGGTAGTCGCATCCTGGTCGTGACGCCGCACCCGGACGACGAGACGTTTACTTCCGGCGGCACGCTGGCGATTCTGGCGGCGAACGGCAACGACATCCGGATCGTCGTCTACACGACGGACAATGCCGGCTCAAGGGACCCGGAAATGACGAAAGGCCGCCTGAAGGCGATCCGGCGCGCCGAGGAGGAAGAGGCCTGCCGCATCCTCGGAATTCCGAAGGAGAACATCGTCTGGCTGGGCCACGACGACGGCATGCTGGAGTATGTCGACCGCCGGGACCTGACCCGCCAGGTGGCCCGCGAGATACGGCGGTTCAAGCCCGATGCGCTGTTCTCGGTCGATCCCGGCTCGCCCTGGGAGCAGTACCACAAGTCGGACCATCGTTCGGGCGCGATCATTACGGTTGACGCCATTCGCGCGGCACGCTGGCGGTTGTACTTCCCGGAACTGGAGACCGAAGGCCTCGAAGCATGGAGCGTGCCGCTCGTCTTTTTCTACTACAGCGCCAACCCGAACTACACGGTCGACATCACGGCGGTGGCGGAGAAGAAGGCAAGGGCCTCGGCGGCCCACATCAGCCAGTTCGGTTCGATGGTCGACCGCTACGACCCGGAGGCGGTGGACGAGCAGCGCAAGGAGTGGGCGGCCCGGCTGCTGGCGCGCGTCGAGCGGGAGAACGGCAGAGTGGTCGAGCGCTTTCGGCGCTCCACGGCGTACTGAGTGGCCGGGACGGCGTCGCTGGCGCTCAGCGTTCTCGACCAGTGCCCGGTGCGGGGCGCGGGAACTGGCGGAACGCCTGGGCGTCGCCGAACTCGTCGTGCTGACGATCTGTCCGAGCTTTGAGGCGAGGCTGCGGTCCTGCGAGCTGCTGGCCGGGGCCTTGGGACTCGGCGGCCATGGTTGACAGCCCTGCGCGGAAGCCAGAGGATCCGGGTGTTTCCGGGAGGTTGTGAACGATGACGATGGCAGACAAGCGAACCGAGCACGACGAGGAGACGGCCGGAACGGTGCGGGAGCTCTTTCCTGCCTCGACCGGACTTGACTTTCGTGTGGCCGACCTGACGCTGGCGACCTCCGGCAGGAGGCAGATCGAACTCGCCGAGCACGAGATGCCCGGCCTGATGGAGTTGCGTCGGCGCTACCGCTCGGAGCAGCCTCTCGGCGGCGCCCGGGTAACCGGGAGCCTCCACATGACGGTCCAGACGGCGGTGCTGATCGAGACGCTCGTCGAACTGGGCGCAAATGTGCGGTGGGCTTCCTGCAACATCTTCTCGACGCAGGATGAAGCGGCCGCGGCGGTGGTCGTGGGCCGGCCGGAAGCCGGAGGGACCCCGGAGGAGCCGAACGGCGTGCCGGTCTTCGCCTGGAAGGGTGAAACCCTTGCCGAGTACTGGTGGTGCACCTTGCGCGCACTGGACTGGCCAAACGAGAGCGGCCCGACCCTGCTCGTCGACGATGGCGGTGACGCCACGCTGCTCATTCACCGGGGCGTCGAGTACGAGCGAGCCGGAGCCGTGCCGGCCTTCGACGCGGAGAGCGAGCCCGAAGAGTGGGGCGTCATTCTCGAACTCATCCGGCGAGTGAGAACCTGGGATACCGGCTACTTCAGCCGCATGGCGGAGGGGCTTCAGGGGATCAGCGAAGAGACCACGACCGGCGTTCACCGGCTCTACGAACTGGAAGAAGCGGGATCCCTGCTTTGCCCGGCGATCAACGTGAACGACTCGGTCACCAAGTCCAAGTTCGACAACGTCTACGGTTGCCGGCACTCGCTGATCGACGGCCTGAACCGCGCCACGGACGTGATGCTCGGCGGCAAATCCGCGGTCGTCTGCGGCTACGGCGAGGTCGGCAAGGGCTGCGCCCAGTCGCTGCGGGGCCAGGGCTGCCGGGTGATCGTCACCGAGATCGATCCGATCTGCGCTCTCCAGGCCGCCATGGAGGGCTATCAGGTGGCTCGGCTGGAGGACGTGGTGGAGACGGCGGACATCTTCGTCACCTGCACCGGTAACCTGAACGTCATCAGCGCCAACGACATGGCGCGGATGAAGGACAAGGCGGTGGTCGGGAACATCGGCCACTTCGACAACGAGATTGATATCGCTGGTCTCAAGCGGTTGCCCGGCGTACAAAGCCGCAACATCAAGGACCAGGTCGACGAGTGGGTCTTCCCGAACGGCCGAAGCCTCCTCGTCCTCGCCGAAGGCCGGCTGCTGAATCTCGGCTGTGCGACGGGCCACCCGAGTTTCGTCATGTCGACGTCTTTCGCCAATCAGGTTCTGGCGCAGATCGACCTCCATCGCACTGCCCGGTCGAAACGGGACGAACCGAGGGCGAACAGGGTGTACCTGTTGCCTCGCGAACTCGACGAGGAGGTCGCCCGCCTGCACCTCGATCACCTGGGCGTTCGGTTGACGGAACTGAGCGAGGAACAGGCGGCTTACATCGGAGTATCTGTCGACGGTCCCTACAAGCGGGACGATTATCGTTACTGACGCGCTCCGGTTCCGCCTCGGCGCAGGCGCGGTACGAAGTGCATAAGTCCCTGGCCTTCAGTAAGATAGGAGTTCCGATGAGGAGTCGTCAAACCGACCGCGCCCGGCTCTGCGGGCTGCTTCCGGCTTGCCTGATCCTGGTGGCGCTCATCGCTTCGGGCGCCGTTGCCCAGGAGCGCTACCATCCGGCGATCGATCCCGATCTGTTCCCGCTGCCCGAGAACCTGGTGGCGGCGGTCGAGTTCTGGAAGGACGTCTTCGCGACCTACACCAGCGACCAGGTCGTCCTGCACGACGAGCGCGACCTGAACGTCGTTTACTCCGTGATCGACATGGGGGATCTGCGGGCGAACGGTTTGTCCGAACTTCAGATCGACCGGACGCGCATCAAACGTGTCCGCGCCGAGATGAGCCGGATCGCGAAGGCTCTTCGCGATCTGGCGGCCGGACGGCCGGCGATGGATCTGCCTCCGGACCTCCGGTCGATACCGTCGCGGATGGAGAACATCGCGGGCGGCCGGACGAAGTACCGGCGGGCCGCGGGCCTGATCCGCTCCCAGCGGGGCCTCCGGGACCGGTTCGAAGAGGCGATCGAGATCTCGGGCATGTTCATGCCGGGAATCCAGCGAACTCTGACCGAGTACGGGCTGCCGTTGGAGATCCGCTGCCTGCCCTTTGTGGAATCCATGTTCAACTACCGCGCCCGCTCCAGGGTCGGCGCTTCGGGCGCGTGGCAGTTCACCGCCTCGACCGGCAGGGCTTTTCTGCAGATGGACGAGGCCGTCGACGCCAGGTCCGACGTACTGCTCGCGGCCGAGGGCGCTGCGCGCAAGCTGCGCCGGGACTATGAGTCCCTCGAAGCCTGGCCGTTGGCGCTGACCGCTTACAACCACGGCGCCGGCGGCATGGCGAGGGCGGTACGGCGGCTGGGGACCCGGGATATCGGCGTGATCGCCGAGAAGTACCGGTCGCGCACGTTCGGCTTCGCTTCACGGAACTTCTACCCGGAGTTTCTCGCTGCCGTGATCGTCTACGCCGACCGAGACCGGCATTTCCCCGGCGTCGAACCGTTCCCCGAGATCCAGTTCGACGTCGTCGCCCGGGATCGCTACGTGTCGCTGACCGACCTGGCAACCGCAACCGGGATCGAGATGGACGATCTCGCGGAGTTGAATCCGGCGCTCGACCGTTCGGTCCTTGCCGGTTCACTGCTGGTTCCTCCGAGATACCCCCTGCGCGTGCCGGCGGGGACCGTGGCGCGGTTCGAGCAGGCCTACGCCGGGCTGTCGGCCGAACGAAAGCCGGATCGCCAGGCGGCATTCGGCTATCGGGTCCGGCGGGGCGACACGCTGGGAGCGATCGCCCGCCGCTTCGGATCCTCCGTGTCCGAACTCCAGCGCGCGAATCGCCTGCCGCGGGCGGACCGAATCTACGTGGGTCAGCGGCTGCGAATCCCGCAACAGGGTTCCGGCAGGGCGGCGCCACCCCGTGTCCAGCGCGCCGCGGTCAGCGCGCCCGAGGAGCCCACCGCGGTGGCGGAGCCTGGAAGCTCGCCGCATCAGACCCGAAGCGAGATCGTACACGTCGTGAGAAGCGGCGAGTCGGTGCATCGGATCGCACGGAAGTACGGCGTCACGGTTGCGGCCGTGGTGGCTGCGAACGGGCTTCGGCGGCCGGAGCTGATCCATGCGGCCCAGCGTCTGCGGATTCCGGAAGGCGGCGGGGATGTCGTCTACCGGGTGCGGCGGGGCGACACCCTGAGCCAGTTGGCGTGGACCTTCGGAACCTCCACGGCGAGAATCCAGAGGGCGAACGGCCTGCGGGGAAGCCGAATCGTCGTGGGACAGACGCTCCGTATTCCAGCGCGGTGATGAGGCTCTCGGCCCGTGCGCACCACGTCCCGACCCTTGGGGCGGTGCTTGGCCTCCTCGCGGCTGGCTGTGTGGAAGAAGGGGCGGGGGTTGCGGACCTGGTCGTCCTGAACGGCCGGCTGGTGACCCTGGCGGCTCCGGCCGAGGCCGAGGCGCTTGCCGCCGCCGGCGGCCGGATCGTCTTCGTCGGCTCGAGCGACGGCGCGCGCGCTTGGATCGGTCCCGATACGGAGGTTCTCGACCTGGAGGGGCGTCTGGCCGTTCCCGGGTTCATCGAGGGGCATGGCCACTTCTGGGATGTTGGGGAGGCGAAGCTCCAACTGGCACTCGGGGAAGCCGGGACCTGGGACGAGATCGTCGCCCGGGTCGCCGAGGCCGTGGCCCAGGTTGAACCAGGTACCTGGATCCTGGGCAGGGGCTGGCATCAGTCGAAGTGGACCGAGTCGCCGATCCCGAGCGTGCAGGGCCTACCGGTTCATGACGGTCTGAGCGCGGTGTCGCCCGAGAACCCGGTGCTGCTGGGTCATGCCAGTGGCCATATGGCGTTCGCGAATGCGCGGGCCATGGAGCTCGCCGGCATCGACGCGGCGACACCCGATCCGAGCGGTGGAGAGATCGTGCGGGATGCGGAGGGTCAACCGACGGGCGCCCTCCGGGAAACGGCCGAGAACCTCGTCGCCGCGTTGCGCTCCGAGATTCTCGACCCGAGCTACGCGCGGCGTGTGGTGCGGCTCGCGGGCGTGGAATCTCTCGCCAAGGGCATCACCAGCTTCCAGGACGCGGGCTCCAGCTTCGGACTGATCGACGTCTACCGTCAGATGGCGGATGAAGGCGAGCTGCCGTTGCGGCTCTGGGTGATGGTGCGCGAAAGCAACGAGGCGCTGGCCGAGTCGCTCGGTAGGTACCGCATGATCGATCACGGCGACAGCTTCCTTACCGTCCGCGGGATCAAGAGGTCGATTGATGGAGCCCTGGGCTCGCACGGCGCTTGGCTGCTGGAGCCCTACGAGGACATGCCGCAGTCCACGGGTCTCAGCACGACGGACCTGGACGTGATGGAAGAGACCGCGCGGCTGGCGCGAGAGCACGACTTCCAGTTCTGTGTTCACGCGATCGGCGATCGGGCCAATCGCGAAACGCTGGATCTGTTCGAGCGGTTCCTCGCCGGAGACCGCACGAAGCGCTGGCGCGTCGAGCACGCCCAGCACCTGCATCCGGAGGACATACCGCGATTCGCGGAACTCGGCGTGATCGCCTCGATGCAGGCAGTACACTGCACCTCGGACGGACCCTGGGTGCCGGATCGCCTCGGCGAACAACGGAGCGCCGAGGGCGCCTACGTCTGGCGAGCACTGATCGACTCCGGCGCGGTGGTCACCAACGGCACGGACGCTCCCGTCGAGGACGTCGACCCGATCGCGTCGTTCCATGCCTCGGTGAGTCGGCGGATGGGGAACGGCGAAGTCTTCTACGGAGAACAGCGAATGACCCGGGAGGAGGCCCTGCGTTCCTACACGATCGATGCGGCCTACTCGGCCTTCGAGGAGGAATCGAAGGGCAGTCTCGAGGTAGGAAAGCTCGCGGACATGACGATTCTGTCCCGGGACATCATGACCGTCCCGGAGGACGAGATTCCCGGCACCGAGGTCGTCTACACGATCCTTGGCGGCCGGGTCGCCTACTTGCAGCAGCAGGCGTCGTCCCCTGGCGGATGAGCCGCCGCCAGACCGGATCGGGAGCGCGCCCGGGCGGGATGAAGGTGCTCGGCGGCCGCTGGCGGGGTCGGCGTCTCACGGCGCCAGTGGGCATTCGTCCGACCCAGGCGCGTGTGCGCGAGGCCCTTTTCTCTCACTGGGGCGCTCGCGTCCCCGGCAGCCGCCTCCTGGAGCTCTACGCCGGCTCCGGAGCCGTCTCGTTCGAGGCTCTCTCCCGCGGAGCCGGATTCGCCCTGGCGGTCGATCGGAGCGCTCGCGCCCAGGCCTGCATGAAGGCGAGCCGGGAAATTCTCGGTACGGACGATCTTCGCCTGGCCAGGGCGATCTTGCCGGGGGGCCTCAAGGACGTGGTTGCCGGGGAGTCCGCCTTCGACCTCGTGTTCATGGATCCGCCCTACGGTGACTCCGGCCCTGACGAGGTGCTGGACGCTGTTTCCTCGGTGGTCGCGGACTGGGGCGACATCGTCCTGGAACACGCTACCCGGCGAGCTGCACCGACGGCAGCCGGGAGGTTCAGTTTGCGGCTGACCAGGCACTACGGAGACAGCGCGCTGGCGTTCTATGCCTGAGCGGGCCCTGGTGCGAAAGGGGGGACTCGAACCCCCACGGTATTGCTACCACAAGATCCTGAATCTTGCGCGTCTACCAATTCCGCCACTTTCGCGACCGGCGGCCTCTGGGCCGGACGGTCATTCTACCCGCTCGACAGGCCTGCATGGAACTGGCCCCCGACAGGGAGCTGCTTCGCGGCCCGAGTTCCTGACCGCCTTCAGCGGCAGCGGGCAAGAAGATCCGCGCACCGACAGGGCCGCCTGTTCCCTGCGCGACTGCGCAGCCTTACGGCTGCGAACGCTGCTAGTCTCCCTGCATGAGCAGTCCAAACTCCTCGAATCCGATTTTCTGTTTTCCCAGGAGCCGCGTTCCGGTTTCGGTGGTTGCCGCTGTCGTGCTCGCCGGCGGACTGGCCGGTTGCGCCGACGCCGGGCCGGATGGCGCTTCGGAGGAAGATCGGACGGCGATCGAGAACGTACTGGCAGACTACCTTCCCAAGCTCGGAAACGCCTACGCCTCCGGAGACTTCGAGGCGCTGGCCTCGGGCGCCGTGCCCAAGGAGATCGCTACGGTCAGGAAGCGCGTCCACGATCTCGAGATGGAGGCGAGCCGCACCCTGCGCCCGCTGCTCAAGAGTTTCGAGATCGAACGGATCAACGTTTGGCGGTACTCGAACGCGCACGTGACGACGATCGAGGTCTGGGACATCGACTCGCTGGTCAGCGGCACGGACCGGTTGCTGTCGTCCGGCACGGATCGCTACCGCGTTCGCTACCAGTTCAAGCGCCGCGACGAGGGCTGGATGGTTATTGACCGACGCATCGAGCATCAGTTCGAGTCGTAGCAACGCGGTCGCCTCTTCATGCCCGCCGCGATCGCCATCGTCGGTCGCCCCAACGTCGGCAAATCGACGCTCTTCAACCGGCTGATCGGTCGCCGGCAGGCGATCGTCCACGGTACGCCGGGGGTCACGCGGGACCGCCTCGTCGGGCGCTTCGAGTTGGAGGGACAAGGCGCCGTCGAGTTGATCGACACGGGCGGCCTGGTCCCGGGCGACGATCCGCTGGGTCTGAACGCCCAGGTCGAGCTCGCGGTCGAGGAGAGCGACCTCCTGCTGCTGGTCGTGGATGGTCGGGAAGGGCTGGCGGCCGCGGACGAACAGGTCATGGAGCATCTGCGGATCCGTGGCCGTCCGATCGTGGTGGTCGTCAACAAGGCCGATACCCGAGCCGCCAGCGAGGGCTACCACGAGTTCTACGCTCTTGGAGGAGACGCGCTCGTGCTCGTGTCAGCGGAGCACGGCGCCGGATTCGAGTCCCTGCACCGAGAAGTTGCCAGCCACCTTCCGGCCGCCTCCGCGGCGGTTCGGTCGCCGGCGCGGTCCGTCGCGGTCGTGGGCCGGCCGAATGTCGGTAAGTCCTCCCTGGTCAACCGCTTGCTGGGGAGAGAAAGGACGTTAGTCTCTCCCACTGCCGGGACCACCAGAGACCCGATCGACAGTCTGCTGGAGCGGAAGAACGGCCCTGACTACCTGCTTGTGGACACGGCCGGCATCCGGCGGCGTTCCAAGGTCCAGGACACCCCGGAGGATATTGCCGTGATGCTCGCCCGCCGCCAGATCGAGCGAGCGGAACTCGTGGTTCTGGTGGTGGACGCGAGCGAAGGCATCGCTTCCGGCGACCTCGCGATCGCCGACGTCGCCTGGCAGGCGGGTCGCTCCGCTGTCGTCGCCTGCAACAAGTGGGATCTCGTGGACGGCGAGAAGCGGAAGCGCCTGGAGCTGGGCTGGGAACGGGTCGCCGAGCTGTTCGCCAAGCCGGCTCGAATCAACGTCTCGGCCCTGACCGGTCGGGGGATGGCGAGCGTCATGACCGCGCTCGACCGGGTCGGTGAACGGCATCGCCTGCGTGTGCCCACACCCGAACTCAACCGCGAAGTGCGCCGTATCGTCAGTCTTCACCAGCCTCCGGCGGAGCGGGGGAAGCCGTGGCGGTTCTTCTACGCGACCCAGGTCGCCGGCGCGCCTCCCACGTTTCTTCTGTTCGCAAACCGGCGTCTCAAGCGTGGCCGCAACTACAGGAGGTACCTGGAGAACGGCCTCCGCCAGACGTTCGGCCTTGACGGTATTCCGCTTCGCATCGTGATGCGGGAACGGCGGGGCGAGGGCGCAGGCCGCGGATCTTCGCGTTTCGTGTAATCTTCCATTCGTACTCCATCGCATTCCAGCCCGGAATCGTCCTCCCTTCGTCCGTAACGACCGGATTCAGTTGACGTGTAGCCGGGGAGGTCCGTCATTCCCAAGCAGTACAAGGTCGCCGACGCGTGCCGGTTGCTGGACGTCCAGCCCTATGTACTGCGCTACTGGCAGACGGAGTTCCCGCCCCTGGCCTCGAGGGAGACGGGTGTAAGCCGGCGCGACTTGAAAGCGGAGGATCTGGAGACGATCCGCCGGATCAAGGAACTCCTCTACGACGAGGGCTACACCATCGCAAGCGCCAAGAAGAAGCTCGCCGCCGAACTGGAGGACGGGCGGCTTCGGGGCCGACCGCTGATTCCCGCGGCGGAAGACGGGACGAACGGAGATCAGGAGTCTTCACGCGAGGTGGTGGAGAAGGCCGCGGCAGGTGAGGCTGCGCCTGTCGACAAGAGCGGCCTCGGAGCCTTGGTCCGACGGGTCGAGCGACTGGAAGGGGGAGTCGCGGACCTGGTCGCCCAAGCCCGCCAGCTTGCCGCCGAACTCAAGCCGGAAACCAGAACGGAAAGCGACTGACGCGGGTCGGCGCCAGAGCGTAGCCTCGGGTCGCGTCGAGTCGCCAGAGTCTTGCCAAGAGGCATCCAACCAATAGAGAATGCCCTACGGTCGGGACGTGGCGCAGTCTGGTAGCGTACCTGAATGGGGTTCAGGGGGTCGCGAGTTCGAATCTCGCCGTCCCGACCATCCATCCCCTTTGTGATCGCCAGTGCACGACGTGAAGACCGCATTCGATGCGGCTGGCTTCCGGCTTGGGCTGGTCGCGGCGCGGTTCAACGGCAACATCGTTGAGCGGCTGATCGCTGGCGCGCGGGAGACCCTGCTGCGGCACGGCGTTCTGGACGAGCACATCGAGCTGGTCCGGGTTCCCGGCGCCTGGGAGATACCGGCCGCCCTGGATGCCCTCGCGGATAGCGAGAGATTCGATGCCCTCGTCGCGCTTGGAGCGGTGATTCGGGGTGAGACGCCGCACTTCGACTACATCTGCAACGAGTGCGCGGCGGGATGCGCGCGAGTCACGGCGAGGACCGGTCTCGCCGTCGGATTCGGTGTCCTCACCTGCGATGACTCGGAACAGGCGGCCGCCAGAGCTGGAGGCAAGGCCGGGAACAAGGGACGGGAAGCCGCGGACGCCGCTCTGGAAATGGCCTGTCTCCTGCGGTCGCTGAAGGCATGACCAGCACTGGAGCCGCGGCGGGCGCAGTGCTTCGAGGCCCGGCAGGAAAGCGTCGGCAGGCTCGCGAGATGGCGCTGCAGATGCTCTACCAGCGAGAGATCGGGCGGCTTGAGCCGCAGCAACTGGTCCGCGAGTTCGACGTCCACTCATTCCGATCCGAGACCGCCGATGCCGGCGCTACGCTGCATGCCTCGAAGCAGGCGCTGGCGTACGCGCGCACTCTCCTGGAGGGAAGCCTCGTCAACCAGGAGTCGATCGACTCTCTGGTCGATGGTCAGGCGGAGAACTGGCGTCTGGAGAGAATGCCGGTGGTCGATCGGAACATTCTGCGGCTTGCCGTCTACGAACTCCGCCATCAGCCGGACGTACCCGCCGTCGTGGTGATCGACGAGGCGATCGAACTGGCGAAGAAGTTCGGTTCCGAGCAGTCGGGGAGGTTCGTGAACGGGATCCTCGATGCCCTGCTGGCGACCTTGGGCCGCCAAGCCAACCGCTGACCAGCTTGCATGAAGCCGGCCGCCCGACAGGGAGCCGCATTTTGCGGCCCGAGTTCCTGGCTTCCTTGGGCGGGCGGCAGCGGGTCGGAAAGCCCGCGGGCCGACAGGGCGGCCTGTTCCCTGCGCGGCAGCGCAGCCTGCCGGTTGCGAACGCTGCTAGGCTGGTGACGATGAAGGGGGCATGGCCGGTGCGGCTCGTGGCGGTGGCTACGGCACTTGCCAGCGGTCTGGCCCTGGGCGGCTGCGGCTACACCCTGGTGGGCAGGGCCTCCAACATCCCCGAGGACATCCGGCGCGTGTTCCTGCAGCCCTTCGATAACCGGACGACTCGTGTGGAGGTCGAGCAGTTCCTCACTCAGGCGATCGCTGACGAGCTGGTCACGCGGCCGCGCTTCGAGCTGGTGGCGAGCGCGAGCGAGGCGGACGCGGTGATCCGCGGCTCAGTCACGGCGTTCCGCGTGGCGCCGATCACGTTCACCAGCGACGGGCGTGCCCAGGAGTACGAACTCGCGATCATCGCCGACGTGTCCTTCCGGCGGGTTTCTTCGCCGACCGGAGAGGAGGGGGAGGTGATCTGGGCGAACGACCGCTACCAGTTCAAGGAGAGTTACGAGGTCGAGAGCGCGGACAGCGACTTCTTCGACCGTGAGAACATCGCGATCGAAGATAGCGCCGAACGCTTCGCCGACACGATGGTGACGGACCTGCTTGAAGGCTTCTAGCTACAGCCAGGTACGCGCGAAGGTCGGTCGGACTGCCAAGCGTCAGTCGGAGGATTCGGCGGCCGCCGCCTCGGCGCTACGATTCACGAGTCTGTTCAGACGCGATTTGCGTCGGGCAGCCGCATTCGTGTGGATCACGCCCTTTCGCGCCGTTACGTCGATCAGGCTGAGGGTCGATGGCAGAAGTTCTCGCGCCTTCGTCACGTCGCTGTTCGCGGCGCTGCGAAGCTGTTTGATGGACCTCCGGAGTCTGGACATCGCGGCACGGTTGCGATCGCGCCGGATGATGGACTGCCGGATACGCTTCTCGGCCTGCTTGCTGTTCGCCATATCGTGTTCTCTTCGAGCTCGCGTCACTGACGTTAGCGTTGTGCGAGCCAGGGACCAACCCCGGTCGGCAGCCAAGTCTACAATTGGTCGGACGGGTTGTCGAGTTGCTGCAACGCCAGAACGGCCTCGTCCGAGTCCGGGTACTCCTGCCTGACGCGGAGCAGGATCTCGTTGCCCCGCACGCGTTCGCCGAGTTCGATGTGCGCCACTCCGATGCGCAGCATGGAGCTCGCGACCTTGTCGCTGTCCGGGTAGCGCTGGGCGACTCGTCCGAGTTCCTCGATCGCAGTCCGAAACCGCCCCTGTCCCATGTAGGACTCTCCGAGCCAGTACTGGGCGCTGTCCGCGTCCTCGCCGTCGGGAAAGGTGTCGAGGTAGCGCTCGAAACCGGTGGTGGCAAGTTCGTAGTCTCCGCTCAGGTAGTGCTGGTAGGCGTCGTCGTAAAGCGTCTCCGGCTCGACATGCTGGGCGGGAAGCGTCTGGTTGGCCTCGATCTGCTCGCTGAGAGTCGCCAGGTACGTCTCATGGCTCTCAAGCTGGCCCTGGAGGAGGTCCAGATCGTCGTTGATCTGCCCAACCCCTTCGAGGGACGCGTTGAGGGTCCGCCGTTGTTCCTGGGCTGAAGTTCGCAGAGCTTCGACCTCGGCGATGAGCTGGCGGAGATCCTCCTTCAGGTCCGCCCTGGCGCTGACGTCGCTCTCCAGCAGTTCTTCGACGGCACGAAGCACGACGGTCAGGTCGTCGCGGGTGGGCGTCTGTGACCGAAACGTATCGATCTGCCGCTCGAGTGCCGCCAGGCCCGCCTCAAGTTCCGTCAACTGAGTGGCGGACGTGCAGCCCAGCAAGGCCGCCAGCAGGACACCCGCCAGCACTGGGCTGCATCCAGAAAGCCGCCAGGGGGCCGGGCCCCGGGTCACATGCGGTCGGTTACGCGGAAGTAGGCGCGCCGGTTCAGTTGCCAGCAGCCCTCGTTCGACTCCTCGCACTGTGGCCGCTCCTCTCCGTAGCTGATCGTCTTCAGGCGATCGCGGGAGATGCCGAGAGAGGTGAGGTAGTCGCGAGCCGAGTTCGCTCTGCGGTCGCCAAGGGCCAGGTTGTAGTCGTTCGTGCCCCTCTCGTCGCAGTGACCTTCGATCGTGATGACGAAGTCCTCGCCGTCCTGGCTCTTCAGGAAGTCCGCGTTCTTGCCGAGTTGGGATCGGGTCGCGTCGGTCAGGGTCGCCTTGTCGAACTCGAAGTAGACGTCGCCCAGGAGTCCCTTCTCATGGACCTCCTCGTTCGCTTCCGCGATGTCCTTGGACCACGGCGGGACGTAGGCCGGCACAACCGGGGGCGCCGGCGGCGGCGGCACGGGTTGCGGCGGCGGCGGCGCGACTGCGGGCGG
>JAODVQ020119575.1:0-16261 GCA_025400075.2 Phenganax stokvisi
ATGGCACGCGGTAATTTTCATCGACATAGGTCCTATATGACGTGAGCATCAAATGGGGACAAAATTTTGACCCGAGCGCTCCCTCCAGATATACGAAGAGATAAAACCACTGAGCTGTATAAGTGCGTAGTCATGTCGATCTTGCCGCCCGCTTCATAAAGGCTTTATAAAGAAATTTTTAATGAGTTACCTTAATGATTGATGAGTGAATGATAATTAAGGACGTTTTAATGACATCACTTCGGAGTATTTGAAGAAATGCTAAAAAAGGCGAGTGCAAGAAAGTACATAATACGAGTATGCAAATACCATGGCTTCACAATAAACCAGTTGGAACTTCTCTTTCATGGCTTAATCATGACACTATTTACTTTCGGAATTGAGCTCTGAGGAGATGCTTCCTACACTAAATACATAAGTCAAATCGACAAGTTTTTTAATCGAGCGTTCCGAAATGGCTATGTCACAAAAAAGTCAAATTTTAAAGAGGTGATATCAAAAAGAGACATGAAAGTATGGACGAAAGTACTGAGTATAAGAACAACGTATTAGAACAACGTGTCAAGAGGACTCCTTCCCAACAAACTAAACTGTTCATTACGACAGATAGAGCGCATGGTTATGTCTACAACCAATGAAAATCACTCTAGTATTTATAACTGGGCTATCACCATTCAGGATACAACAAAAGAATTTTGTTTTGTTTTTTGCTGTAAAAATTCTCAAAATGGAGGAATTGACAAATTTCAAAAATTTTAACCTATGAAGCTATATATTTTCCTCTAAAACAGTCTGATTACAGAAATATATAATTAATAGGCAACAGAACGAATCAAGTCGTGCAAGTAATGCCACAGTCATACCCGTGATTAACAAATCAACCTCCTGCTGCGCCGTCAGTTGATTTGTTAATCACTCGTATGATTTTGGCATTATTTTCAGTATTATTTGCTCAACAATGAGAGGTTTTCTAGTGTGTCGCAAAACAACGAGAGGTTCTTGAGGCTCGATATACGCCATTTTGATTTAAAATGGCGGAGTTAAGTTACATCGGAAAAGCATGAAAAAATATTTAAATTCTATAATATCAAGATGGATGAATTAAGGGCGAATACGGTTTAGAAACTAGTAGTGTTATCAGAATAGCATGAAGGAATGTGTATGTTTTAACACATATATTTTTAAGTCTTGGAAAACAAGAAACGTTGCTTTGCATAAAGGAAAACGCACAGTTTACCAAGAGTGGGGCTCGAACACACGCGTGCAATTGCACATTGAAATTTATTTGTGTGTTTTATAAAAGTTGAATATCCCTAATCCTTAGCTGAAATGGTAGGAAGTCATTAACTTATGTGGTTTACTGATCGCATTCCATTCGAACGTTATTGCACAAACTTGTTCTTTGCAAGATTAAATAGTCATTCTGATTCATAATTATAGATCTGCTTTTTTGGAGTGAATTAAGAGCTAACAATACAGAAAAAAGTAAAGAAACTTATGTTATTACGTAAATTTTTTGTTTGAAAAGCAAGAACAGATGTTTATGGTACATCGTACTAAACTGGGAAACGTATATTGAAAACCTATGTAAAGTTTGCCAAGAAATAAAGCCTTTGAATTTTGGCAGAATTATGGCTTACTTAACTTTAGTTTGTAAAGTGAGCAAAAGTTTGGATACTGAAAGAATTTGTATACAGCCCGTCAGATACGTACAGACGATTTCAAACACCTTAATTTGACGATCTGGGAAATACATTCGGTAAAGAAATTAGTAAAGAAACTTTTTAACATAACTGTTTTATTAGAAGAGAAAGAAAAGATTTTTAATGTCTTTTTGTATCTTCGAAGCAGATATAATGCTATATCGTATCGTACCGTCAGTACCGCCGTACCCTGAGTGACATCTAGTCATTGAGATACATAAGCCTGGAGTGCGTGTCCGCATGGAAATCACTGACAAAAAGTGTCTACAAAAAGCTTGCGTCAGCACAGGTCATAACTTTCATGCAGCGGCGACTGACAGCGCCTGCCGGCTCAGATTTTGTTGTTAGCCAATCAAATTTTATACTGTTCCTAACCAAAATTGCATCTGATTGGTCAGTTCAATTTCTCCCTAGCAACGGGATAGCAACAGGGAAAATTTTGCTTGTTAAATTTGTTTTTCTCAAAAGGAATTGAATCAAAATTAAATAGTGTTAAAAGTTTCTTTCTCTCCCAGAATAAATTATAATTCAATCTTTTTTTCATAATGAACGTAATTTTCGAACAATGCTGGTAAAATTAGCTATGTTATGCATAATGAAATCTATGCACTTGATAGTAGTATTCTTATTAGTGTCACTACTTTTAATAAGTGACTCTCAAATCTTAATTACTTAACGTTACTTACTAACTTTACTGCAAGAGGATTGGACAGAGTTTCTTGCATGTATTCGGCCACGGTGATGGGACCAGCTAGCTGTAAATAATGAGGCAATCAATTGCGATGCTATTGTGTAGTAATGACCTCTATTAACAACATGTCACAGGGCAAAAGCAAATCTTTATTTTAGCCTTTAGTTGCGGAACTAGCTCTATCTCGTTAGATTTCAGCGCTATTACACGTATCTTTTTTGCGTTCCATTGTTAAAAACTAAAACGTGTATGTTATGATTGCTATGATAGTGGTATGAATGACAAAGTGTTCCTAATTAAAGTCCCGTTCTTTCAGCTCTATTAACTTTGTAAAATCGGATTTACCGCATCTTCGCATGAGCGGATTGAGGCTCATTGAGCTTACACGGATATTTGATAGACCTCTAAATTTGTGTATGAAAAGTTAAGATCATTTCAATTTACGTAAGCTGCAACAGTAAGAAATGTTTCAAAACGCCGAGAAATTGTTTCCTTTATCCAGGGACTTCATCTTTCACGAAGTCCTGCTCGTATTATTTCATTACACCATGTACAATAGCTTTTGATTATCCAGCCTAGATCGAAAATCCTACCATGTACACCGCTCTTCGCCTGTACTCTTTAAAGCTGCATTCCAACATCCCGTTTCCATACGCACCTGCACGTACGTTTTATAAAGTGTAATAAAATCATCGTATAAACAACCACGAAATGGAATGTTTAAAATTTAGTGCTTTAAATGAATACGTGCCTAGCTGTTACAGTATTTCTGAAAAATGCAAAAGTTTGAGGGATATAAACCTTCGCGCTCGTGAAAAACGCGAATTAGCACTTGACGCGCTGTATTTTTTAAGAAAAGGAATACATACCGTACAAAGATGACCCTTGGTTGAAACGAAAAAATTGTACTTTCATATCTTTGGTAATGGAACAGAGAAGTAAAATTTTAAAGGACTTAAGATTTTTTTTGAAGAACTATAATTGTAAGGAAAACGTCTTTCGGGTTTGAAGCAGCGTGAAGGCCTAAACGAAAATGTGTATTTTACAATTTATCAACGTGTGCTCGTTCCCCTGTATGGATATTGAGTGTGCTTGTCCTCCTCCCGTATAAGTTTTGGGTGGAAGTATTCGTTTGATATAACAACTTCTCCAAAAAGGATTTTATTAAAGTCGAAATAGAGAAAAGAAAAATCATGAAAACTAGTCACGTTTCAAATTTCTCCGAATACATTGTGCTCTTAATTATATATATATTTCATTAACAGGAATCAAGTTATCTTATGTTTACCTTTGGTTCACCTTATCAGACGTGTTGTCATTTCATACGCAAGTCGCTAGAATATCAAACGTTGTTAAATAAACACTTGCTTCGCCAAGAAAATATGTGAAAGCCCGGCTGGTATAAGAGAGGAAATATAGTTCGACCGACCACTTTTACGTAACATAATCGTCATCAACTATCAAGTTTTGTCCCATGGAGAGAATAAAAACTTTCAATAAATGGACTGGTTCACTTCGCCTGGATTAAGCTGCAATCTTGATACAGTATATAAGTAATCACGTACCAGCGTATCGCTCAGTAGACCTACGTTGCTTGTTTACATTATAGGCAATTAAGCATGGTTTCTCATTAGTTTTGGAAAAAATTATGAAAGCCGTTTATATTACGTACATTACCTATCAGCAGCTTATCAAAATGGTGGTACTGGTTCATGTTGAATGCCAGAAAATCGAATTCTTCATGTGGCGAACTTAATGCGAATAAATTGAAACAAAACCAAAATTGGTTCCACGATATGTTCCGTATCTATGAAAGTGGACCTTGAAAACGGTCTGCAATTGAGTTCAGAGGTAATGCACTTGACTCAAAGGGACAGATGTCGTTGGCATGCGCTGCATGCACTATTCTGGGAAAATTTCATGACTCTTGTTGTGCAGTTTCATGCATCTGCCAATGGCAAATATAGAAGTATCACTCAATTGACTCAATGTAGATGCAATTCGTCCAGGTGGAGGACTCAATCGTTATTTGTATCAGATGAGAATATTTTTAGCTCCACAAGTGAAATTCATTTTATCATGACAATTGCATCATTTGTAAAAATTTCATCAAATACGGAAATGACATCTCAATTATATCATTTTACTATTTTCTGCGACACATCGTTTTCTCTTTGTCACCTTGTTCGTCATGCCATCGACTGAATTCTACAATAGTTGACACAGCACCGAAACTTACAGCATACAATGGTAGTCAGCAGACTCGCATATCGTATACCTTGCTTTTGACATATTGCGTGCCAGCTTGTCTATATATCTTTTCTGACGAATGGTTCCGATCATTCGGAAAACTACATTTTACCTGCGCGGAACAGATGTCGCTGCAAAGAATGCGAAAGATCTTGTAAAATCAACAACGAGGTATGGAACATATTATTCACTTGTCTATTTTACTTCATATCTTGTGCAATTTCAACTAAACGTCTGGTGATGTAGTCAGTGTGAGACATTGCTGGAGATTTGTGCATACCAATATAACACCAATCAAAAATAATTCAGAAATGAAAACGTCGATCATTACAACGTTTAGGATATAATTCAGTGAGTTGTATTTTCCTGTTAATGTGTGTTACTGGATTAGACAGTGTCTACTGACTGCTATTGAAAGGTAAATAGTAAAACTACTTGAATGTAGGCCTTACGAAAATGCAGACATCTAAGTCCTAGAATATCTACAATGATAAATGTGTGGCTCTTTGTGTGCGGCCTTTTGTATCGCCTTGAAACGTCTCAGTGCATTGTGCACAGCTCTTGGTATTTGGTAAATTTGTTAAGATCATCCACACTATCTCATATGCAGTATACGAGCTTGCACTAATGAGCTGCATAATCATATAACATCGAATTGCGAAAATCATGGTGACAATGTTGAATGGCACGGTTGAGAATCATATTTTCCCAAACCTGCATCATATGGTGGGATAATATATTGAACAGGAATATTTGCATTTCCACTGTAAAAGTGTGATTGACAAAAAACATTGCCAGGGCGTACATTTCCGACAGCTTAAAACGTAGTTACTAATTAAAGCCGCATTTCATAGAGAAATTCAAATTGCGTCACATGCATTGGTCGACGTTTAGCCCGGGCGTGTGATAACGCTAGTTATTACGTTCGGTTCGTCACTCCTTTTTTTTGAAGATTTGGAATAAAGATAAGAAAATCACTATTTGTAGTTTTATGAAAACGTTTTCGACGTTTTTTTCATGACAAAGCTTACGACCATATTCTTGTGGGTGCTCGTTGCTATATCTTTTATTCGAGACAGATTAAGTGGCTATATGAATCTTTGACATCACTGTAAGGGTGTACACTAAACAATTTCACGCCAAGGCTAAAGAAGGGAAATCGCTGAATCGCTAGGGTAACGCCTAGCATCAGCACTACTGAAATGTGGAATCAAATTGTGTACGTTTAAACACCGTACTATCAGGGTGTTTTATAGTGCCCTGATATTATCTACAATTTCGCTTTTGCTCCAATAAGCGACCCGCTGATATTGATGTTTTTTATGCCGACGTCTTGTACAGCCTCGTTCCCAGGGTCTTTCTGCAAGCTTCGGAGAAGGAAGAAAGTGAGAGAAAGACCCTGGGAACGAAGTTGATTGCTTACTCGAGGAGGCAATTATTCGAAGGCATTGCTCATTTGGAATACCCGTTATACCCCGCATCGATTCTTACGATAAATTTCCTTTTAGTTTTTCATGCATTTTACGCATTATACGTTTTGCGCTGTTAGTGGGGCGGGAGACAGTGTGATGTGTTTCACTTCGTCGTTTAAGTTCTAAACACAAATGAAAAGCTACGCTTGTTCGAACAAAGACGGTACAAACCAATCGCAAAAATATAAATCATACAACTCATGGTTCGTACAACCTAACTAAGAAAAAAACTAAGGACTTTTTAAGCAAAAATCGTTAAATTTCAAGGACAATAACATGGATAATACTAAACCAAAACATTTTAATCCAATATATAATATTGGTCTATGTAATGTAACAATATGTTGTAATGTGCATGCCTCTAGTAACTGATGGAACCCCGTTATTGGAAGTTTTACTTCTGTGTGGTGTATCCAGCCTGATTTGTATACATGGCAAACTTGTAAATAAATAAATATAGGATTCACACACGTGGTACAAATAGACCAATAGAATGATAAGGACCTGTAGTTCAATCACTAAGTTTTGGGTTCACAATCATGAAATTTTGAAAAATCAAGGACTAGTTCTGACTTTCTAAATTCTCGTGAACGAGAAACTTGCTAAAATACTTTTTTTCTGGTAAATTTTTACCAAAATGGCAAATAATCAGTTTCGCGATTCTAAACCGGCGATTTAAGAAGATGTTGACGAATGTTTGCCAGAATATATAGCTTTTAATATAAAGACAGTCATTAGCTATTCCAGGCCTTGCTAATGGTATGCGATGTTTTTCCGTGAATGGTAAACTAGAACTACAATTCAAGTTTAACAAGGAAAGACGTATTTTAGATCTTATTTTTGTCATCAGTTTCACAGCTCTAGTTAATTAAAATGAATGAAATATGTAATGAAACTACCTGGTTGCCGTGAAGTTAAAGATATTTTCTATTTTTGTTCTCAACAGGGATAAAACATGAATGATCCGTGTCATTTTGCGTCCAACACGTTCAACAGTTCATTTGCGCGGAAGGATTTCAAGATATTCAAGAACTGTTCTTGGAAGAATAATTCAAGTGATTTAGGCTTTTCACGTGGCAAAGAGGTGGAAAGCGCATTTCAACTTCTGTTGTATTTCATCGCGAGCGTTGGAAACTGTCTTTTACTATACGTCATGTTCAAGGATCCGCTAAAGCGTTTTCGTAATTCAACCTCATATTTCATCATCAATCTTGCTTTGGCAGATCTATTGTCAACTGCTAGTGGAATTACAGAATCAGTCGTACAGTTAAACCCACAAGATCCAAAAGTTGGAGACACGCAAGAAGATCAAAAACTTGCGGCGTGTTTTCATGCTATTGGTATACAGTGTTCGTTACTAATGATCATGATATTTTCATTGGATCGGTATTTGGCAATCGTACATGCCTACACATACAAGAACGTGATGGCAGTGAAGTATTTTGTAATTAGCATAATACTTCTACCATGGTGCTTCGCAATTATCATGTTACCAGTTATCTACTTTGCACCACTTACTACAAATGTTCATGAATTGCTGACGAGAATGTTAGCAGGGAATTTTATCGCCTTGTCATGTGTTACCCTAACAGTGCATCCGTACACACATCGGGTGTTTAAACGAAGAATGAAAGTTCTACGAAAATCAAACGCTTGCCATAAACAACTGTTGGAAGAAAATCTGAAAATTGCCAAAGTTCTTGCAACAACTGTGTTAGTGGTATCCATATGTCTCACCATTTTCATAATTCCATATTTTGTGGCTTTTTGTTTTCACGTTGCAAAGTGTAACACGTGTTTCCTCAGTGATATTTTCTTATCATTTTGGCAATACTATCCACTACTGTCAAGTATTCGGATAATGGTGAACAGCGTAGTTTACGCTTGGCGTTTACCACTATATCGAAAGTCATTGAAGGCCCTTCTTGCAATTCGTGGTATTGGGAACAGCTATGAACTACGAAACGGGCGTACACACAACTTCCATTTGCATGTTAATTCTAAGAAGAGTAGCAAAAGAAGTTTGAGTGATTATAATACGAAAACGAGCAGTAGCAACGAAAGTCAATCTACTTCTGTTGGTAATACTGAAAATATTCAGAATTTGTCCATAAAAACTTGCCTTCCGCTACCTATGGCCTTATACAACAGCGGATTTAGACAGACAGAGATCTGACAAGGAATCAAAAATTGAAAAACACTTGTAGTTATAATACAATACAGTCATAGATTGTAAGATTATTACACTTCGGATTAGTTTAAATTTATTTCATGTCTTACATTTTTACGCATAGCGATCCCACAACCCACCATTTGGTGCGGAAAGTTTTACCACAATGCTGTGTCAACACAACTTTCTCATCTTAGTTATCTGCAATGCGTTCTAGTTGTACTGAATTAATTGCTCATGCTCTGCACACAGTTCCACTCTGTAGGCAATCGCAGAAACAGGGTAAGAGATTGTATCTACTTTTACCAAGAATCTGGTAATGTTTGGACTGTCAACCAACTTAAATCTTCATTTTGTCTCTGCATCTCAGGTTAGGAAAGGAAAGCCAAGGAGGAGTTAATCACCCTTCCTTGCGGCCAGTGACTGAATTGCAAAGGACGCAATATGGCCGTCTCGCTGCTGCCTACGACACAGTTTCAGGGACCGCAGAGCAGGGTGGCTGGCTGGGCTCTGGCCCCACTGAACAATTTTTCCGCAGATAGTTCTGACATATTTTAGTTCGCTCAACATTATGCCCCCAGACATCCCTAGCTCTGTCGGACCTTTGGCGCTTGCTTAATCCTCATCAATCTCCAAAATACTCCGCGGTCCCTGAGTTTGGACTTGAATTTATTGAGGAAGGAAAACCCTTGATTGCTTAGTATCTTTGTTTACAGCACGGTTTGCGAACATTGGTGAAACAACTGGATCACTTTACATCACTGGATTAATAACGGTATTGCTCTTGTACTGTAACACGTTCTTTTAAAATAGTGTAACTGTAGTTGGTATCCAATGTATTCAATTCAAGTAACGGGTTGCATAGTTGATCTAAGTACATAAGAGTAGTCATGTTTCCATGTCAAGCCTTTTCATCACTAAGCTAATATTCACTGCCCAAAAGTAACTACTGGATATGTAGCTATTTCACAATGAATCAAGTCTATCAAGACATTATTTCTCTCCTATTTGTTCTTAACAGAATAAAGAGTTTAAAGGAGGAAGACAAGACAATTTGGCACCAATACCCTTTAACAATATTATTATAGTGAAACTAGAAAACTTGTGCAGAATTCAAATTTAGATTTTCAACATTCCACAGTTAGAGGCTGACTTTTACAAGGTGGTATTACATCGCTAGTGTGTCTTCTAGAGTCAAATAGATTTTTGGACAATCTCTATCAAAAGACCTTAACAAAAACAGCTTATGATTATTGGATCGGATTCTATGCAGAGCTGAACTTTCCAGTAGGATCACTAATGCCAAACTTTTTGTCACAAGTAAACGACACTGTGATCGCATACCTAGTCCCACCATTAACCATCTCTACAAAGTGTTCATTTTCAGAACCTGAGGTAAAGAAGGACAAACGACCAACCCTTGGTTCAATTGTGGTGTTAACTTTATCCACAAACACAAAACGACCGCCAGAGAAATCTTTACCACTGTCACTAAGATAAAGTAGAGAGGTGTAATAGAATGAGTCATAAGTGACTCTATCAATATGTGGATGCCAATACTCATCGTGTAATGTCACAGCAGGTTTTGCTGTCATTCTTGAAAAAAATGTTGGTTTTGTCAAGTACAAAAGTTTCGGGTTGATACCAAATCGCTTAGCTACAGTCAAATGAATTTTCTCTTTCACGGCTTTGTATGTTTTAAAGTCATCTTGGGTGAACACGGGTTTACTTCCTGCAGTCATAGAGTATATGTTTGCAAACTTGTCTCCAAATGAGAGTGCGCCCGAGTGCAAGTCAAGGATTGTAGCACCTCCGCTACCTCCTCCATAGCTCATGCCTTTCTCTGCCAGTTTTCTCAGCCTCCTAGCTTCTTGTTTGCTAATCACGGAGTCCATGACGAAACGACCACATTTCGTAGGAGTGCAACCTTTAAATAGGCTGTCGTAATCTTTTGAGCAAGGTACGAAAACAGATCTCTCCACGACGTACTCTGAAACACTAGCGAAGATTTCCACTTCATCACCAATGTATCGTTTTAAAAGGTAACCTCTTCCATAAATATACGCAGTGATTATTAGAACTACTGCAATCACTCGTTGAAATACAGATACCCCAGCAATTTCCTCTGCTTTATTACGACTATGTTTCACTTTAGATACGTTTTTCTTTTGTTTTTTTCGAGGTTGATTTTCGTCTTCGTCCTCGACCAGTTCTACAATTTTCGCCATGTTGGATTTCGGGAAAACTGTGTCTCAATCTCTTTCGCTGGACAAAGCGGTGGAACAAACTCTGGAGCAATGTAGTGGTAAAAATTTGAAAACAGACATTTAGTTGAAAATGTGGAAACATGGCACGATGACATGTCAACAAAATGGCGTCTTTGAACACGTATTTTCTGCAAACTACGATAGAATAATCCTTGATATCTGCCATGTAATTATCATGAACGTTACAATTTCATCAGAACCTCCTTCAGATCAAGCAGTGTCAAATCTTTGTCCGAGTTTGTCCGTCAGCAAACGATGGAAGTACTTCAGGCGAATATTAAAGTACCGCCAAATGGATTTTGAATTTGCCTTATGGCAAATGTTATATCTTTTCATTTCCCCAAGTAAAGTGTAAGTAGGTTTTAAATCATTCGTACTAGTTGTGTCTTTTAATAAAGATCTTAACTTGTTTCGAGGATCCCAGTGCTTTTTAGTTGATAGTTCGTTTGTCATATTGTTGTCAATAAATGAATTGATGCGGTGATGCCTGATGGAAGTGAAAATACAGTCTTGTGTACATGATTTTCGTTACCTTTTTTGCGTCATTTGGAAAAACACCAACTTCTTAGTTCCAATTTCTGACTTTCGAATGTCCAGCTGAGGTTTATTATTTCAAAGTATAAAATATTCGTGCTCGGACTCTGAGAGAAGTTTTGATTACTTCTTGCCCTTCCAAGTTATTGCCATTTTGTATAGTAAGTGTATACGTTAGCGATACACTGAACATTAACACCGAAAATATTCTCAACAATAAGTGCCTACTCTAGTTATTTTTTCGAATTATTAAAACCAAGCTTTAATATCAGCAGGGAAATCGGAAGCAAAAGTCCGATATGATATTGAAAAGGAAATATTAGAGCCCAGCATAAAATACATCTTCTGAAACACCATTAAGTGTTGCCTTAAGTCTGTGGGAAGTCAAAAGTTGGAACGCTGAGGTCGAAACTTAGAAGCGGGCCTTCTCAGCCATCATAAATACTTGCATTTTAATGAATACCATTTATTTCACTAAAATATCTTCTCAATCACAACAGGAAAATAGCTGGGTTTACACAAGAAGTTCACATGATAGGTGTTCAGCTTCTTTTGGGCTCTTGCATCAACAGTTATCAGTCAACAGGGACCCAATAACATTCTATGATGCAAGCTCAAAGACTCGACCATAGAGACTAAATCTGCGTTACGTTGAAAGCAATGCTTAAAATACGAAGTACAACATTGCTGATACTGTTCATGGCTCTGCCAACACAGGCAATAGCCTTTGCTATCTTTTTAGAATGTAATGAGTGCGTGTCTTCATTCTCGTTCTCTTGACAGAGACATCATTGAGAACTTTTGTGGTGAAGTTATAGCAGTTTATATCAGGCACTGATGAGGTGTTTTTCTGTTCTGAAACAAAGATAGTTTCTTTGTGAGGTTCATAATGCAGATTAGTGTTCCAACAAAAATGTTTTTTTTAGTGCTTGTATGAAATTATTGTGTTTATTCTAGAAGAGCCACGTGGTTGAGCTTGCCTCTTAGAATCTTACCGTTGAAACAAAAACAATAGCTTAAAACAAAAAACGCGTAACTTGCTGTTTTTTATTTCAAATGAAAACAGTTAAATCTACTATTACACGATTTTGTACGTGTAACGACCATGACGCAGAAAAAGACAAACTTATTCCTTAGTTATCCGAAAATAGCGTGCACCATTTTTCTGGCTATGAAAATTAACAAGTATGGCCGCTGTGATTATAGCTCCCAACAAACTCACCCACCCGTCAAATATTCAATATTTTTTACTATTGCAGGAGGGAGGTGAATGCCTCAGTCCACTTTCTAAAAATAAAGCGAAAGGCAGTTTATACGTTATATAGTGCAGTTCCGCATCGTATGTTTTTGGGCAGTTGGTTAAAATTAGAATAGCAATGAGTACAGTAGAGAAGTTGTGGAATTGAGTTTTTTATTGTGAGTGCTAATTAATGTGTCCTAGTGCACACTAATCTGAACATTACTTTAGGCCTAGTTCAGACTTTGCATTTTCGTCGAGTATGTTCGTCGCCTTTAATATAAAAAAAAACTGTATTTCTGGAGAATTCAATGCGTAAACGTACCAAAACACTAATTCAACTTTGAAATTTTACGTAAACCGAGGGCTGCGGAACCATTTAGAAAGTGGGGGGGGGGGTGCTAACAAAAAAGGGCACTTCCTCATATAGTAATGATTCAATAGTAATAAATCAAGAATTAATTATGCTAACGGTTGGACTTCTGCGAAGACGGCATAACACCATAATACAAATAATACATAATACATAATAACACCATAATAATACCATAATACATAATTTCGTGGGTTATACCTTGTACGATTATTAATTAAAACTCCAGTGTAACATTTTGCCACCTACAAATCTCTATTGAGATCATGTACTCTTGTTTCCTATTTTTAGGTTAACAATAATTTTACTGCTCATTTAATTATTTACTCAAAGAAGGGCACAATTAATGACTCAAACAAGGGCATCTTTGCTGAGAAAAAGAGGCATATCTTGGTCTTTTTAAAAAAGTGAGGGGGGGCACCGTGCCCCAGTGCTCCCCTTTTCCGCGGCCCTTGACGTAAACTCAGTTAAACTTTGTTTGGACGTTAAATTGATTAAGAAGAACGCATTTTATATTAAATTCGACGAAAATGCGACGTCTAAACCCAGGCCTTACCGTCTTTGATGCTAACTTATATTTCTTATGAGTAACAACCTCGCACTGGTTACAAGATTGCTTTAGAATTAGACTCTTGCAATGTCTTTTAATTATTAATGAATAAACTAAATTTCTGGATATAGTATGGAGTGTCTTTAACTTTTGATTAATTTACAGGTATCGAAATTTTGAATATCATAAACGTAAGTACCTGGTTAGACCTATTGTAGTCATTAGAAAGATTGTTTGGAAATTCGAATATTGAAGTCGATGTTGCACATTCTTGTCATTAGACTTTTTATGCGAATATTAAAGCCACAGTAACGCATACTAAGCCATGTGTTTTAGTGTACTTCATTTGCGGTTGCATATTTATTTTATTGATGTCGCAAAATTATATTGTTATTGTTAATGATGCCTTGGACAAATTTACTGAAGAAAACACACATATTAGACGTTTTTTTGTTTTTTAGCCCATGGATTATTATGCTTTAAGATAAATGAACTGAATAAAACCGGTTTCCAAACAAATGACTATAAACAGCGTTCCAAAAGTTGATCGTGTTAGTGTAGTAAATCAAAATTCTACTCATCACATTTTGCATATGATAGATAGTATTAATATGTGAAAAGATATTATAATATCCCAATTTTATCCATAGATGTTTCTCAGTAGTTTTAAAAGTAACGATTTTTGCCTCTCAAAACTTGCACAGTTTCACATGCATGGACACACCAGCATTTTCAATATGGCTCTTTTCTCCCGAAACGAGAGCGCTGTTTGACATGACTAGAAACGCAGGCGCTAAAAGCAATGATACGAAGGATCCGCCAGAGGCCGCGAGATCTCCCCAAAACTGCTAAAGCTTGGCAAGAATTCTAGATTTTGAATTTTTGTGCGGATTTCATCTTAGATCTTGGTCGTCTCACATTTTCTCTGAACATTCATGACAACTGTATGCTACAGCCAGGAATATAAGACTATTTGAAAACTAGCGAAGAACGTGAGATTTCGTTGAGGAATTTTCCATCGAAGCCCTATTTGTATATTTTCAAGTTGCCTGCGTTAATTTCAAGTGCGTTTACTTTTGGCAGAGATTTCGCGCCCTCATATTTCTTCCGTCAAGAAAGCCTCTGAGAAAGAGAGAGATAATGCGCACTAACTACATATAGTGGATTGACTGACAAAATGTCAAAAGTGTATTGTCAACCTGAGCTTCTGTTTGAAAAAGTATTCTAGTATCCACGTTACTGCAATACTTTATTTTATTGAATTGTCCACTTTTAGCTGACAAAACCGCCTAGGGTAAGCTACGACTGCGGCAGAATAAAACAACCCAGATTCTATTTTATGTTTTCTCCGAAAAAACAGATGTAGCAATGGTCTTCCTCATTCGTCCTAGGTTTCGCCTTTGTACTGTTAATTTTATTTCTCTTCTTTGTCAGATACAAAACATCAGTGGGCGAGAGATGATCCTGCATTTCTTGTTCTTTTATGTGTTTGGCTTTCTGGTACGTTTGCACATGAAGTAAATTGACTTTTTAGGCAGCATACTGTATTTTACTGTTATGATCCACTTATTTTTGACATCGTTTTGTTCAGCCCAAATCGGTAAAAATGTGCATGTAGGTGTAAGTACAACAGATTACTCCAGTTAACTAGGTATCCAAGTACCCACAATCACCTAAGTTTTTCTTCACCACCAAAGCATCTACTCGCTCGTCCTGTGAAGTGACTGAACTCATGGATGCAGCAAAAAAGTTTAACGATGTGAAAATCTTTACCTCAGAACTTTGATTTTGAATATGTTTGCAATTTTAGTATCATATAAACAAACTGTACCGCTTTATAATTTTTTGAAGTTTTAAAAAATGTTTTCTTTGTCTTTGAAATAATTTTAGTTTCCTGCGTTGGATTTTCACTTGTCCTTCGTCTAAGCTTTTTCGCGTTTATCAGATTCACATTGTGGGTTGTTTTGATGGAATTTGTTGGAGTTGGTTTGCTGATCGCCAGCTTGCTATGGTAAATACTGCCTTTAAACGTTAGTTTTGTGTGATTGTGTCGTTTTGGTGCAATTCTTAGTTGTTTTACAGGTTTATTTCGAATAAATACTTAAGAACTCGCAATGCAGAAGGAGCAAAACAATATGTTGAGTGGGGATATGCTTTTGATGTTCATCTTAATGCTTTCTTTCCACTTTTGGTGATCCTCCATGTGGTTCAGCTTTTCTTTGTCAAGTGTTAGTATATATGTTTTTATATATACTGTAATTAAGGGATTCTAACTGATTCGTGAATGATATATTATTGCACATTGAATGTTTTTGTTTTAGTTTTAGATCACCATCATGGGTTCACCATATTTGTATGCAACACACTGTGGCTGATTGCTTTAATATACTATGGCTATATAACCTTTTTGGGATACAGTGGTATGTTTTGTTACGAAATTGGAATTAACTAGTATTAAAAAAGAAATTTTAATCAATAGCAATTTATTATAGTACTACTTATTAAATTATATTCGTGCATCATTAATAATTCTTGATTATTTGAGCGAATCATATCAACCATCATGTGTCACGTGCAGTGGCTTTACACGTGATAAAAAACACTCTTAATTGGTATTCTTTATTTCAAGAATACGAATAAGTTGCTGTTCGTGTTTTATCAGATATTGAACACTTAGTTATACATTCTGTTGTTTACCTGATGAAGCACTCCTGCTCGTGTTACATAAATATTACTGGTAACTTGATTTAAAAAATTAATAAAATACGGTTTATTAAAGTATAATAAATATAAGTAATAATTTAATAATTTAATAGCATAGTAAGTGTAATAGTTTGATAATTTAATAAAATACTGTTTGTTGAATTATAATAAATTGTTTTAATTATTACTATAATTATGGTAGTTTTCTGAAATAGTTGTCTTCTGGGTTTTGCCATTTATTCGAATATTTTGACATATATTGTTTTTTTCTTTTGTAGCCTTGCCGTTCCTTCACAAGACAGTTGTAATAC
>JAODVQ020119895.1:0-16239 GCA_025400075.2 Phenganax stokvisi
ACATAATTTTAGATTGCGAACGCTGAGCCCACAAACTAACCTTGCCCTAACCTGGGTCCGCTAAACTGCATTCTAGCGCACCTGTGCCCTAGTACAGCATAAATTCGTCTCTGTTAGAATTTTCTGTTGCGGTACAGTTTTAACCACCCTCAATCTGTTACAGGGAGATCAGCCAGTTGAATGGTTAACGATAGATTTTGCTGCGTATTCAAAATCATCTGGTATTACAGAATAAACGAAAAATTCCAACTGTAAATTATTTAAGCAAAAGCACTGGTTTCGCGTGAGCTGAAAAATACGTGATTTGATGTGTATATTGTCTGGAATATTGTCTGGCTGTTCCTCATAATTATATACTCTTTATTGACCATTAAGTGTTTACGCAAAATGTTTATTATGCTCAAATAAAAGTAAAGATGATTTCTCAATATTTACGGGCGAAAAAAATGGTAAATTTCGAGAAACTATGCTAGATACTTCGATCAATTTTACCGGCATAAAACTTTCTTCGCCAATTGATGAAATTAGTGTTTCCTAATTGGTCGCCATGAAATATGAATGAACCTTTGTGTACAAGTTCATGCAATGATTCATGCACTGCTCATTTGCCGAATGTTTTCGTAAAATTTTTCATCAAACCTCAAATAAAAGAATGGAAACGTACCTTAATATTGATGCCGAACACGTTTGCAGAGCGCATGAATCGCTTGAATCCATCAGTTTCTTCCGTGGCGACCGTCAAGCCAATCAACTTCAATCCGTGGAGTTCGTCTGAGAAATTTTCAACGCCAAATCATTGCAACTTAGAGCGTTAAAACACATCACAATTCAAGATCTGTAAAGCGACAATGACGTACATACCTGTACCCTTAGCTTGTTGAAAAGCGTGAAGAAACAGCAGAAAAATCGCGAAAAAACGCAACATTTTGCCAGCAAAGAGATTGATTATGATATTGCCTATCGGAGCGTGCTGTGCAGTGTGCAATATGACACTTAGAAAGTTTGTGTTTTAGTTATGATTGTAATTTTAAATCATGTGACGTACCTAATTCCTTCTTTGTATCGAATTCAAAGACTTTTTTGTCTCTTTTAATGGCCATTTAAATTTTTTCAGAGCGAACGTTTTGCCGTGGAAACCTGCGTGAACTGCGCTAACAATAGATGATTGGTTTTGTAATGTGTCACGCGCAAAATGAAATGTATTTTAGACACAAGTAGAAAAGCATAAGGTCTCCTTTGTGCGTGAAGTAAACGTGAAAAACAGCACGGATTTAGGACAAGGCTCTATGAGTTTAATATTTTTGAAAATGAGCACAAAGAAACAACAATTTACTGTTACTCATTCAGTAATTTATTTGCCAAAAATATTGACAAACCAACAAAAAACACTAACTCAGCTCCACTACGATTTATTTAAACGTGGAATTTGTGAGAAAAGAAGCATTTTTGGTCTTCGATTCGACAAATCAAATTCGACGAGCATGCTATGTTCAAACCAAACCTTATTTTGATGATATACATTACATCCACACAGGTACCAAAGCAAACTGGATTGGCTAAGTCGGGAAATGTGAAGTAGCTGAAGAGTTTGCAGCCAAAAATATTGTCAAACCAACAAAAAACACTAACTCAGTTCCACTACGATTTATTTAAACGTGGAATAGCTTTGGCACTTTGCCACTAGCTTTGTGGAAACTTTTAGTCGAACACTTTTTTGTGTTAGAAACTGTTGAGTGTACCAGCTGCATCAAGTGGTTTGGCTGCATTACGCTATCAATCGACATTCTGTTTTTATCAGCATTCAAGACGCCAAACACTTCAGTTACTTTTTTTATACAAGTAGAAACCAAACAGTAAAATTTCTTTCGTCTTCATAAAACTGAAAGTGTCTTTCAGATATGAAAGACAGAAGAAGTGAGTCTTTTCGAGCAAAAAACATCTAAAGACAGCCAAATATAACACTACAGCATAATCAATTACTAACAGCACGCCATTATTCATGATTACATTTCACAGATATAGTTAAAAACTTTTTATGGTGTAATAGCTATACATCTATAAATTTGCTGTTCACAGTCAAAAACTGAAAGTTTTTTCAAAAGTTCAACCTTTCCTTTTTTGGTTTAAAGAACACCTTTTTTCTCAGATTGCCAACAGTTTCCGGACACTGCATGTAACACTGCTTAGCACTTCTTTTCGACGACACTAGATTTGTCACTCGTAACATCATACTCTGCAAATCTTCCTTCTCTGCATAATCACGCATGACCTCAAACAATTGCGTGACAAACCATCCTCCCGTTACTGTATGCCTTACTGCTGCATAGTATGCAGTTGACGCATAAGCAATAAAAATATCAGAATCTTTCGGTATATACTGCACATCTGGGTGAAAGTTCGTATTCAAACTACTAGGTGTGTACGTTGTCGCATAGCTGCTATGCTCATGGCTTCGGGGTACCATTGTACCAGCTGGACTATCTGTAAGGATAAAACCTTGATCAGGGCTACCTCCTCGACATGCTTGAACAAAAATCAATTTTGGTTTATTCGCCAGAGAAAGGCATTTATCAGCGGTAAGGTGACTTCGAATTGTGTCCAGAGATGCCACTGAACCGTCCCTTCCGTATACTCCATCAACTGTCCCGTGACTCATTAGGAACAATACAAAACAATCAAAATTATTGTGGTCTATATCAACTTCATAATGACGCACAATATGAATGATTTCATCTGCAGTTTTATTTCTGTGCACGACGACTTCAAATTGCAAATGTTTAAAAAGTTTTTTCATGTTTCGAACGTCAATTTCAGAGCCTTCACGGGAACTCAATTTTTTTGTGTCAAATTCAGCATTGTTGATAATGACAGCATAACCGCAAGGAATGTGGGTCATCGGGTAACTGTTATCAAACTCAGATTGGAGTCTTTGAGAAATACCTGGAATAAAGTTGCATTAGTAGAATTTATAACATTGCACATACAGTATTCATGTGAGAATACCCCCCCCCCCGACTTGGCCTGTCCTACCCCGTCAAATTCCACGCTGTCTGACAGCAGATAATAGCATTATTAAAAAGAAACGTTTACCACTTTTTGGGTTGACTAGTATTTGCTGCTATTCCATACTAGCCTATTAAGTGGCTAGGAGCTTACTATTGGTCGTATTGGACAACAGCAATTCAAGTATGGTGAAACTTCAGCATCTCCTTCAGGTAAAAATGAAAGTATTTTCTCTCAACTTAATGAAATAATAAAGTTCTAAAGGTGTACAATACATCCGAATAGCTTAAAAAACATCTCGTCAGACAGTCCTGTTGACTATTAAACCATTAAGAACAATGTACCACAACAACCTCATCTCGATTCATTTTACTCTAATCATCCTACTCCCCAAGCTGAGACTTTTATATCTGTATCAGGTTTGAAACTATCTGACTATGCCTTTTGAGACTGATTATTGCCTTAACTGATCGATCATATCAGACCCAATATAATCAATAATTCCGTACCTTTACTAAGAACAGCTTCATTATCTAAAGGTCGCTGCAGAATTTTAGCAAGATGGCTCTGGTGAGAGTCCTCCAAAGCCTCAATCATTCTCTGAATAGCAGCACTATCTCTCTCAACGTAACTTAAAAGTAATTCAGCTTTCTTCCTTCTCGGTCCTTTCTCGCACACCGATTCATATTGATCACAATCCAACACGTCTTCTTGGTATAAAAAATCGACGACTTGTTTCGCTTCCAAATCGATGAGGATCGCATCGCGATTCTTCAATAAGCGATACATCAACACTTCTGACATTTTAAACTTCACTAACAGATAGAGATGTAGAAAAATAGTGGGACAATTTCGATGAAAATTAGCAGAAGTTTGATCACTTTGATGATGTAAAATGCAGCGTCAGTATTACTCGGGAATCCCCCGAATATTGTCAAATACATACGCCACAAAGCTATTTTCAGGGGGCGTGGAGAACGAAATAGTGGGTGGGATGAGAAGGGTCCCTGAGTCATTGTAATGGATAATTGAACCCAAAAGCCCTTTAAAACCAACAGAACCCACTGACTATTGACATTGTGACGTTGCATTGAAATTATGTAAATACTGAGACCAGAATGCTTTGCAAGCATTACCTAGAAATTAACCAGCATGCTGGTAAAGCATGGTGGTCGTAATAGTTAACAATATGTCATGAAACGTCACCATTCAAATTCTAACACACCTACTTTTTGCTACACAAAAAAAAGAAGATTGAAAAAAATTGACAAAGCATCATTTTCTAATGATTTTCATTCATTATTACAATCAACCTAAGAGCTAAAAGTAAAGTATTAAACTGATCAGTCAACAACAATGTTTCCAGCTGGTAAAATCAAAGTTTAATATCATAACCATGAACTGTAGTACAGCAACTAGGGCAACATTTAGCAGCAACTTTTCTACATCTCTGATGGCCGTCGGAAATGTTTCCCAGCATACACTGCGTTTTCTCCAAGCTCTTCTTCGATTCTATAAACACAATAAATATAAATTTGATGAAATGCAGTTTCGTCATCACAGATTCTACTGGTTTTAGACAACAAAACCCAACTATAGTTTGTTTTTGATAAACAAAAAAAATATCAGAAGAAAATTAGGCAAAATTGTGACCTCAAAACTGCAAGAATAACAAACACATGAAAAAAAAAAGGATCATAGGTTCTTAACATAGATCTAGTTCTTACCTCAAAATTTGGTTGTATTTTGCCAAACGTTCAGAGCGGCAAGGTGCACCAGTCTTGATCTGTGAAAACATTCATGAAATGAAATAAAAATTGACTTTTTTAATTGATTTTATTCTACTGTCAATTTACAAACAGAGTGTCTCATAATGACAATAACACCAACTCCTCTTTTTAAAAAATGTA
The DNA here is from genome assembly GCA_025400075.2 of Phenganax stokvisi. Classification (NCBI taxonomy): domain Eukaryota; kingdom Metazoa; phylum Cnidaria; class Anthozoa; order Malacalcyonacea; family Clavulariidae; genus Phenganax; species Phenganax stokvisi. The sequence goes on from JAODVQ020119895.1 coordinate 4,914, forward strand.
TATCACCTCCTTACCTGTCCGGTACAGAGTCCCACAACTAGATCTGCAATGAAGGTGTCCTCAGTTTCACCACTGCGATGACTAACCATCACACCCCAACCATTCCTCTGAGCAAGTTGACATCTGCAATAATAAAAAAAAAACCAACAGGAGTTAAAAAGGGATATTCCAGAGCACAAGAAACTACATTAGCATCAGCTGTGTATATTGCATACTCACGCCTCAATGGATTCAGTTACAGAGCCAATTTGGTTGACCTTCAGAAGCAAACAGTTGCATGCCTTGCTAGAAATGGCAGTTTCAATGCTAAAAAAAGTGGAATGATAATATTGATGAGGAACTAAAATAATAATAATGAAAACTTTATTAAAAAATGTTATCTGTATACGTACATAAGTCTCACTGTTTCAGATAACTTATGACCAACTACTACTACTATTGATAATAAGAATAAATAAAAATAATATTAATAATAATTATTTTTTGTTATTATTATTTAAATAAATAATATTCAGTATAATAACCACAAAGCATATTTTAAATAATAAAAAAGTATTTTGAATCAGCAGCAAATGATCTATCGATTCTATATCCTCACCGCTTTACGTTTGTCACTGTGAGATCATCACTAAGACAAGATAAGTAAAAAAGAGAAATTAGCAATGCGAAATGGATTATATCATGTGGGTATGTATGCAAAGAAAATGAGTTAGAGGTATCGTAGATTTACAATAAAAGTGCCAATGACAAATTGTTTAAAACTAACCCAACTATTTGAATACTAGTCTGCCCAGTGAGGCTAGACCATGCCTGCCAATGATCTTGATCAAAAGGATCTTCAATAGAAACAACTACAAAACACAAAAAGAGAGGAAGATGAAGACTTTTGTCCAGAATTATTACTTAACTGATAGCTCAATCTAGGTGGCTGCTTCTAGCCTTCTACGTGGAAATATTTCGAAATCTGTATTTCAGGATTTTATTCAAAAAACTACGAACCTGGATATTCATTAATAAATTCTTGATAAAGAGCACTGAGTTGATCACCAGTTATCTTGAAAGAAAGCAGAAATTCGTTGTTTTTACATATGCAGTGTAAAAAAAGAAATAATCAACACATTTTTTACATCTCTTAAATATCGTCACAGTTTTCTATTGACTAACTCACCCATTTACTTGGATCTGATTCTTTATTCTTAAAGTCAAGATCATATTTTCCATCTTTGTAAAACTCTATTAAACAATGTACAATCATTCAAACTAACCCTAAAATTCAGAATGGATTATCCCAATGATATAAGAAATTCACTATTGCGAACAATCATTTCAACACTATACCTGAAGCTGCAACATCCATCCCAATTTCAACTTTATTAGTATAACCTGCTTTTGCAATAGCTTCCTTGAGAAGTTCAAGTCCTAAATTAAACAATAACCAAACATCAATGCCTAGCATTGAAAGAATCTTCCGTGTTGAAGAACTACAATAAATTCATACTCATTGTTTTGCTCTTCCTAGAGTACCACAAAAACAATTTTTAAAGAAATACATTTCTGACACCTTCTTTATTATCCTGAAAATTTGGTGCAAATCCTCCCTCGTCGCCCACAGCAGTAGCTAGAAAAATGTTCCAATGATATGTAAAGAAAAGGACTATAAACAATGCTATAGTAAAATCAGAGTTTCATTCAGTATATCCCTTACCATCTAAACCATATTTCTTTTTAATGACGTTCTTTAAAGTGTGGTATACCTCACAACCAATTCTCATTGCTTCAGTGAAACTATCAGCACCTATAGCGTAGATATATCATATACAAATATATAAAGATGGAGGTCAGTTTTCATCACTGAACCTAACTTATTCATAAGGAAACTAGACAATTATGTAGCGTACCAGTTGGCAGAATCATAAATTCTTGCATGGCTAGTTTGTTTCCAGCATGGCTTCCTCCATTGATCACATTGAATGCCTTTAAAACAGAGTGACATAAAACTGTCAATCAATGCATGACCTCATGGTACACAATAATATCAAGTTGTTGTAGGGATGTTAGTCTCAATTCTGTCATTGCTCTTATAACTCAGCTCTCTCTAAATCCTTTAATGTTTCATCAATAATGATACACGTACAGGGACAGGAAGAACAACTTTCAAGTTTCCAGCCAACTCAGCAATATGACGATAGAGAGGAATGCCCTTAAGTAATAAATGAATCCCATCATTAAACAATGAGTGAACAAGGGATGAATGAAATTTTCATATAAACATAATACCTTATGGGCTGCACCTGCTTTACATACAGCAAGTGATACTCCCAGAATTGCATTTGCCCCTAGTTTACCTACAGTAAAGTGCAATTGCATGCGGTTGATTGGCCAGAATGAAAACTTGAGGGTTAAAAATGTATGCAGAAAAAGCGAACCTTTATTGTCAGTGCCATCTAATTCAAGCATGAATTTGTCAATAGCCTGCTGATTGGTGACATCAAAACCCTGTGATGGAATAACAACATCATAATTACAAAAATCTTTTCTTCTGTTGAACCAATATATTCGTACTCTTAAACAATCGTCTTCACTTGTGAAGAAGAGACATGTACTCTTTTACCTTTGCAAGCAAAGCTGGTGCTATAACCGAGTTCACATTAGAAACAGCTTTATGGACACCTGGTGATATTTAATGATAGTACAGTTACTAATCGGTCATGATAGGTACTCAAAATATGTGACCAGCATCTACTATGAGGAGCAGTATTGCACAAGTTTGTCTATCTGGCAGACACATCTAATGAGAAAGACATGGGGTTGTACCAAAGAAGGAGTTGAGCCAATAATGCTAACTTGCCTTTTCCTAAGTACTTAGCAGGATCTTTATCTCTTAATTCCAAAGCTTCATAGACACCCGTAGATGCACCCGAAGGCACTGCTGCTCGATATTTGCCTGAACATTGAAACAATATTTTTATATACTAGCTTGTTGTTCATTGCCTCAAATGCCTGCCTTATCATAAAGCAAACTGCCTGTTTTATAAAACGATTTTTACTGATTTATCGCAGAACATTCTACCTTTGCTTGTGGTAAGATCTACTTCAACAGTCGGATTACCACGGCTATCAAAGATCTGTCTTGCATGAATCCCAGTTATTGAAGCCATCTAGTTTATATGTAAAAGGTTAACTCTTGATCATATATATGAAACTGTTACTAACAGAAATGTATGCTAAATACTGTATTGACATTGGGAACAGAAATAAAAACTACTTTATTGATAGATAAACAGAAAGTGGTGTACTTAATATGATCCACGATGCAAAAGGTCTAAGACAGATCTTCTACATAATTATATAAAACGTGAATGACAGCATGCACGCGAAACCAACTGCAAACGTTGGTTTGGCGTGCATGCAGTGCAAGTATGATTAAAGTAAGCAAAGCTATAATAGCAGAAATTGTAATCACTGCGCACTATTCATTTACGCATCTCTTTTCTCAGAATCTACCGCAAAACACAAAATTTTGGCGAGTCTCGCAAGCTGCCGACACCTCAGTGAAACGTTCTTAGCAAGGGAATTGCATAACAATTTGCAAAACTGTGCAAAAGTTGGCCAAGGCAAAATCTACTCCAAAATAAGCCATTACTTTTTGTATAAATAATATAAACCATGCAACTATACCTTCTACGCTGAAGCACAAAAATTGTCTTTGGGAGAAATCAGAGAAAATGTTAAAGACTTTTTCAGTCGATTTCGAACCCGATTGGCACTTAAAGGTCAATGGGGGTAACCTATCTACAATGGCGGACATTCCTGTATTGTTTGATATGTAAATAAATCAATGGCAAAAATTTGCAGACAACGACACATTTTAGCAAAAAAACCCCACGTAAACATGCATAGAGCACGATCCTTTATCGACGAAACTATAAATACGAAACAATAAATTGCATTTAAGCTTCTTTTTGCAACAATTCCGACTAATCTTGCTTTTTTGGTCGGCCATTTTCAAACATGGCCGACGAAAGGAAGCAAATTATCCCCATTAATTCCTAGATGTTCATAAGACGGCGGGAAAATTGTTTTATTTGAATTTGATTAATTTAAAGAAACGAAAAAAGGTATTTCTAAGAGCAAATACGAAGAAAAGAAAGGTCATATACAACAAATACTTATCGAATTATTTCAAAATATTTTAGAAACTAAATATAAAGGTATTCTCGGGAAATTTGTGCTGAAGTCGAGTTGTTTTGCATTTTGGAGATGATAACAATGTAAAACCCAGCATAATACACGTCTTTGACCGTATATTTTGCTTCTTGAACAAAAAATAAAGTTGAAAATGAAGTTGAAGTGAACTTTGAGTCTAAAATTGATCAAGAAACGTCAAGTTTATTTCCCAGGAACATTTTACTAAGTTTCTGTTTACGAATTAAAATATTACAGAAAGTGAAAAAATGGAAACCAACACTAACAAGGGCAACGCATATTCATCGAACTCGACAAGACCAAAGGAATCTTCTGGGGAAGGCTCGGCAGATCTCGAAAAATTACTCCAAACTGCCGGTACTTTTTTTGCTGTTTTTGTACAATGAGCTGTATACAACGTTGCCTAGGTTTAAAAAGTCAACATGATTTCTGTAATTACAGTAAAATCAAAATATCTTTTCGTACCTTAGTCGTGCACACACTATTCCAATGAATTTTCTTGCAGAAACTGAAAACTTGGAGATGGTAAAACTTATAGAAACAGAACGACAAAAATCGACCGGTATGTATCTCAAAAACTTAACTTCAGTGCAGGATGGGCAGTCTTTAAAAAAACAGTGCAAGTGGGAATAAATATTAAAGTCGACTAATGCTACCTTGTTTCACCACAATCTTTATTTCGCAGAATTCAAAAAACAAATTGAGGAAATCATCACAAAAACGGAGCATTTCGAAAACTCCACCCAAAATTTGGATGTCGAAGCAAAGCAACTACATAGCAAATTTAAACAAAATAGAGAAATTTGTGAAGGGTAACAACGGAATTAAAATGCAGTAAAAAATAATAGTAGCACTTTGATGTGCAATTTGTAAAATAAGACTCCATTCAAAATACGATGAATATTCTAATTTAGACTAAAGAAAACATCCGTGGTATTGGATGAACACGAAGAAGCCTTGCGCAAGAAATTGGAGATGATTACATTGGAACATCAAACTGAACTGTAACTTTGCCATAGATATTTATATGATCAAAGAATATGAGCAACTTGACGAAAGCAATTTTAGCACAGACGAAAAAATTTTTTACATTCTAGCTTACAAAACCAAGAAGTCGTGGAGAAATATGAAAACATTTGGGCAAGTTATGCCAAAAAATACCAAGATATACCACTGGCCCAGGAATTATCAAAGATTAAACAAACAGTTTTAAACACAAAAACATCTGGTAATTGTTTGCCTTAAATTTATGAGCACGATATATTTATATAATAGTGAGCACACTTCTCAAACTTTTGGTTCATTTTCAAAATTCTTGATCTACTTTTTTTCTGTCATAATCACTTTAGTTCAAAATACATCTGAGCAGATAACGAAATTGCAAACAAAAATTATCGAGATGGAAGTTGAGAAAGCTCGTATGCAAGGTATAAAATTTGAACTCTCTTCACTGTTGTACACAATTACTCAGTGTGTTCTCTTTATCTTACACAGAATATTTGCAAAGGAGGCCAGAGAAAGCCAAAGAGGGCATTATCAAAATGTATCCTTTGTGTTTAAATATCAATGTGTATTTCTACAGTCTTGGACAAATATGATATCAAAATCGTATTTCTTTGCAAAATCTTTATATTTTCCGGACACCGACGAAAAATAAACCCCTTCGCTCTAATATCAATATTTGCTGAAATTACTCTCTCTTCAACGAAGAATTCAACATTGATTTTCGGGGACATAGAGGCGCAAAAGATGAATCTTTTAGAAATTTCTCGCTTTTGCCAATAATTTTTGTTCAGGATTGTAGAACCTTGGAAATATATCGTCAATACTCGCCTGGAATACATTCAGAGTTTAACTCGCATTTTCTTAACCACATGGGCTTAAAGAGCTGGCTTGTATCTCAAAGTACAAAACTCAACCGCTAAAGCGAGGGAAAAAGTGCAACAGTTGAACGCCATTAGAAAACAGACAGAGGGCAATGAAATTCAAGGAGAAATTATGGAACTAACAAATAATGAGAAAGAAAGTGGTGACATGATACAAAGCAACGAAGCGAATGAAGGTATACCAGAGAGGAATAAGGATGAGAATGTTTGTAGTTAGCATAAGGTAGATATAGTTATAAATAAAGCATGGCTAAGCAATTAAGTGAGAAAAAACTTATCAAAATTGCATATCTTACTGATATAAACATTGATTATATTTTGTTCAATATTTCAGTAACGCCAGCTGTACAGATTGTGAACAGGGATGAAAGTGAAGTCGAAGAGGCTATTGCATGCATACCAAATGAAAAGGAAATGGTGAATGCCAGACAAGAGAACGCCACGTTTGGAGCAGTGACTTCTGATACGAGTGGTCCTATTCAAGTTATGACAATGACAGAGCAACCACTTCAAACCATGACTGGAGTTCAAACTTCACATCAGCGAAGTCGAGAGGGGACGAGCTTACGAAACAAGCAAAATTCCAGGCAACGTAGACGACGGAGTCAAAGGAAGACTGTCGAGTATCATGTTCGTGCAAGCAACCCTCGTCAAACATTTATACAACGCACACCATCCTCCAACCAACGAATTAGGGAGAAATGTATGACAATGACATATAAATTCTTGCAAAGAACCATGTTTTGCGCAAATAGAAATATAAGAATAGAACAGAAATTGTTGTTCTGCAAAGAAATATAATATAAAGTACATGCTTGGTACATTAGTTTTATATAACATCCATGATATTCAGATCAATGTTCGCACACACATATCGGAGGATGCATCTTACCTAATTGATTGACCAATCAAATATGAGTTTAGGTAGCAAAAAGTAGTGGCGATTGTAGTGGCAGTAAAATCTGAACCTCTCTATTTACAGCAAACATTCTAAAAGGTAACGTGACACCAATTACCCAATCAGCGGCAAGTACAACAGTGCGCCAAACAGCTGTAAGCAGCCCTCTGGACTTGGAAAAACACAGGCAATACCTCAAACAAATCATGAAATCACCTAGTGAAGGATTCAAGTACACCAGACGTCCTATGTACGACATTAATCAGGTGAGCGATAAGACACTTTCATTCAGGGGCCGCAGAACCTGGGGGCATTAGGTCCAAGTGCCCCCCCCCCCACTTTTTATCAGGGAAAATGTGCCCTTTTCTCATGGAATGGCATTGCCTTGTTTCAGGAACAATTGAACTAAAAAGGTTTTTCATAGATACAAGTGCCCCCCCCCCCTCCTTGAGGTAATAAGTATACTGCTGGCTAAAGTAAATATATCTTTTCAGACTACTTGCAGTTTTAATTAAATGTATTATACTGACGTGCTCTTTTTGGTCAGTGCACCCCCACTTTTGAAGTGCTCCCCCAACCCCTGCTTTCATTAGAAGCTGACATCAGATTGCTCCATAATCCAACTCTTGTGTTCAATAGGTCAATCAACAACAAGCTCAGAAAGCGACGAATGAAGAGAAAGAGACATCAGGAATAAATAACGAAGAACTATTGAATAACCAAAGTAGTATGTCTCTAAATTTCTTCAAACCGTTTCATCAAGAGCAGCAAGAAGAGAATTTGTTTCAGGTACACAAATTCCAGGTTTTTTTGACTGAAGATTACAAAAATGTATCAGGCATCACAAATAGTTAATATTTTCATTGCAGCCAAACTCGGAACAGCCTTCTCCAACACGTAATAGAAGTATATTTATGCAATCACCTACATCCAATTCAGGTATAACCAAACAGTTTTCCAGTTTAGGTATAGTACAAGCACAGGTATATAATCAGTGCATTATATAGTAAGTTCACAAACGATTTCTGTACCTTCCAGGTAGTGGAGATGACTTCCTAACTTCACATTCTTCTCATCAAAGCATATTTGGTGAGAAAAACCAAGAAAGTGGATCACTAGATCAAGGATTCTCTCTCTTCGGATCATCCAATTCACCAAACGCGACCAGTGAAGATGTTTCTGATAGTTTTAACTTTAGCTTTGGTGGTGGAAGCAAATCTCCTGAAAACAACAGCAACAGTCCATCAGGATTTTTTTTGTTTTAATAGAATAAACATTCACGAGTTTAATTTGAGTTCTTTTCTACCTGTTGACTGCAACAAAGTTTAAAGTGTTTATATTCACAAGAAATTGTGATTACAAAATACATCAGTTACCTAAAATTGTTCAGTACAAAAAGTGTTGTGAAAAAAAGGTTTTGGTGCTGAAATAAAATATCAAATAATAAATGTTTGTTTACCTGAATCATTCGTTGCACGATTCGACACTATTCAAACATTTAAAACCATAGAAAAGCATGGTCAATTATTTTTTCATCATCACTAATATACCACAAATGTTCAGAGGTATTGGCAAAATATTCCAAAAAGAACGAACACCCACATTCACACATTTGTGTACAAAATATTATGATCACCAATCTAGTTGGCAGCTTTTGTAGTCAAATATCTTTAATTATTCCTGCATAGAGGTTCCAAGTGATGTAATTTAAAATTATACAGTGCGATTACGTATGATCAAGAAAAGTGATTGCAAATAAGTATTACTTATTCTACTTAACGTAGAGTACATGTCTTCATTTGGAGCGCGACTTCGTCTTTATCCATTCCTCAATTCGTCCTTTTAATTCAGGTACTAAACGTAAAAGACAAGAAAAAATCATTTCCTTGCAGCCAATGTGCACCATTGACTGTTAAGGCCTGTTTAAACGGGCGAATTTTGCTGCGATTTTTCTCCTTTTAGCGTATGTGATCGAGTAGGTTGATTGGCGAGTGCAGTAGCAAAATTGTTGGACCAAGTATATTCGCCAGTGATCCACTCTTTCACATCGTTCTACACGACAAAAATCGCATCGAAAATCGCCTGTGTATAAAAGGGCCTTTAATCACTTGAAAAATTGAAGATCAATAAGTGTGAATCAACACTCAGGACCCTGTCTATTGCCTTTACCTGGTATCAGCATATCCGCAGATAAAGGTTTTCTATTGAATGGATCGGTAGAAGAATTTAGCAAATGACGTGAAATGATTGCTTTGTCCATGATGTTACCGCTGGTAGGTAGAAGCACTGGCTCAGTCATTAGTGTGTCCATTAATGGATCTAAAAGAGTTGAGTAAACAATGGACAATTGTCATTACAGACTAAACTTTAAACCAGACAAAAAGCAGAGAAACTATCACCACAGGTAGAAAGAATATCTTAAATTAAGTAAAACTACAAAGTTTGTTCGCGAATTGTAGACGTAGCTATGCAGAAAATGATGGACAGCGAAGTTTGCCCATTTTGTATGTTTTTGTATCACATACATGCGGAAATTGCTGAAACTTTCGCTTCATAACTTCTCAATACCTTTAAATTCATCGGGTGCATCTTCAAAATCTTCTTCCTTTTGAGCATTTTCATTTCTTTTCTTCTCAACATTTTCTGAGAGCAGCTGAAAATTTGTCAACTCTGTCTGAAGGGAGAAAGACGAAAGTTGGCGATGAGCTGAGATATATAATGTATATGGAGCGAAGATGAATATTTGTACTGTAAAAAAAAACATACCTCCGTTTTTAAATTTGCTTTCCTCAAATATTTACAGGCCAGTGTGAACAACTCTTTCTTGTATGAGCGCTGAAAACAAAACGACAATGTGTAGAGATTGTGTTAATTATATACGCTGTAAAGAACTATCTTAACAAAACTGCATTGCTTCAAAGGTACTTTCAATGAGGCATAAGGAAAATAGAGTTCAATACCTCGTCTGCTGCTAAGGCTTCGATGAAGTCTGAAGAATCCAAATGAAGATAAATATCCGAAATACGATTGAGTAGTTTTTTTGGATTAAAATTATATTTCTCAGGATTTTCAACCTAATACAAAGAAGGAAAAAAGAAAACATGACTTTATTTTCTTATACATGTAATATTTTTAAAATAATAAAGATATTTTTTCGTTATACCTTTAAATTTCGACATTTTGGTCCGCAAAGTTGAGTCAGATTATAGTTCAACATTGCTGCCAATCGATCCCGTAGTTCCTACAAAATGTTGTAAAATAATAAAAACTCTATACACAATAATCAGAGTTGGAAATTCACAGATATAAAAGTGTTATACGTGTTTTAAGTTTTTCTACCTTACAAGTATTTAAACAGTTGTTTTTGAAATATCGAATAATTTTAGCCATTCGCTACGATTACCAACACATGTTTTCATGCAGATTAACACGCCTTATTTTATCTGGCATATAATCAATAATAATAATAATTTCAACAATGTAACAAATATACACTTTGAGTATAGTTATGCATAACTTCGGCCCCGTTTACACTATACCGGATTGCTATCGGAGCGGCTTAAAATTTGGAACTATCAATGCTCTATAAAGATTTTTATGGTAATGACACAAAGAAATATACAAAATCTGTCAGCCTAGTGAATATTTGCTGGGAATTATTGCTCCTTAACAGAAAACGAAGATATCGGACGAGTGAATATGGTATAGTGTAAACGGGGCCTACATATAACTTGGCCCTTACTGCTCTTAAAAATGGTTCTTTCGCCTCTTTCGACAAATAATGCATCATTTCCACAGTTTCATTTGCAAACGTTAAATAAGACTTGCATTGCCTTTCACTGCTCGCTAATTGACGTTGATGCATAGTGCGTGCCTCCTGTATTAAAAAAGTGCAGACAACATCACAAAATTAGACCATTCATTTCACCTTTAATAGCTCTAAAACAGCCATTCATTATGTATAGCTCCACAAACCCTGGTCAGTGCTTCCCATTCAGTTCTATTTTTCATCAATTGTTGTATTTCATTGATCGACTTCAAACAGTTCAACGATTCGTCCAGTAAAAAAGTTGTATCATTGATTAACATGTTTACAAAACGTACAAACTCATTTGATCTAGAAGACACAAAACATCCCAAGTATCATCAATGACAGATTCAAACAAAAACTTCAAAACTATCATTCCAATTTAAACTGTGAATCACTGACCGGCTATGCGCCAGTATAGCACACTTGTGACGTAGATCTTTCCAAAGTTCCTTCACTATCACTGAGATATGATGACGGATACTGAACTTATCGAAAAATTCATTTGAAGAGCCTGTCGACTCCACA